>DWBA01000982.1:0-11530 GCA_018236825.1 Apodemia zela
TCTAAATTTATATCCTGTTATCTATTCGTTTGCGGCATCACTACAGTGACTTGTCGCCCGTGTTAACTTACGTATTACCTACCACCCACACTTATTACTTCCTTGTACTTAGTCGAATAAAATTGTAGCCTTTGTTTCTCAGTGATAAATGATAATGTAGATTTATATTGGTGACACAATTTTTGAAATCAGTACAGTGGTTTTTGAATTTATCCATTACAAACAAACAAATCTAACCTGTTTATTATATTAGTATAGACATCAACATTTTTGTTGGCCGATCAGTGCTTGCTTATACCAGTGTTAATTTAATATTACTCAGTATAAAATTGAATTTATTTATTTGCCTATTATCTTAAAACTAATAAATTAAAACCAAAGTTATATTGAAAAATGCTACTATACGATAACAAGGCGGGGTCCCAATTATATCCACTTCAATGAAATGTTGAGTGTTAAAAGAAAATAATCACGCTTTAATTTTTACAACAGATTTTTTAATAAATCAATTTACGAATTAGTGTTTTGAATCGGGTTTTCTGAATGTAACAGTCAATCGTAATCATTTTATGAAATACAAGAAAAATATCAAATTGATAGGTGTTATCGTGTGACGCTAGTTTAAAGTCACATATCTAAACAAAAACTTATTACAGTACAATACTAGATATTTAATTAGATATAATACTATAGTTAATAAATTAATATATAATGAACTTAATATTGATATTTAAGTAATAAGTTGTTAATACAAGTAAAACATTTGATAAAAACAACCAATTGGTTGGAAACACTTAGTAAATTTATTTAAGATTTGATACATTTTTAAAATACAACGTTTAATTTGTTATCTATTAAATTATTTGCAAAGACATACTTGGTGTAATGTAAATAATTGTCTTTTCTAACAGTAAATAATAAGACTAATAAAACATAAATAATGCGAGCATTCCATTTTAAACTCTGACATGATGTTGGCGTGTGGCATATATACACTTCGGCATACGAAGAAAAATAATTGTTTTAATTTTTGCTTCTTTTGAACCGATAAATTGTGCCAACACTGATGAACTTCCTTCCAGGTAACTAGCAATTGGTTTGAATTATAACTGGATGCAAATAAAACGTTTTTTAGGACCATTTAACTATATAAGACAGGCTTCATATTAATATATTAATCTTACATCAACCTAAACCGACTTCTAAACGATTCATATCTTACTCTGCTTGCGTCTTTATCTGCTTCTTAAAGAAAAAGAAGTAGGGTGTAAGCCTACTTGTTGCTTTTGAATTACTTTAATTTGTAGCTCTCGACAGTGTGAAGAAGTGTTGCTGGTGATGTTTTGGTGTTTAAAAACATTTGTTTAGTAATTTAAATGTGTAATGTCTAGCAAGATATTCACAATTATAAGTAATTAATTTTATTTCAGCAATGAAACCGAACGAATCAAAAGTCATGATAATCTGTTTTTCTGTTAAATTATCTCTAGTCTGGAAATACGTTTTCGCGGAAGTACCTCGACACTAGTCTTTGTGGCGCTCCATCGACATCTTGTTTATTTATTTCCCGATTTCCGGACATATTTTCTATGAAATTGCTGTGTTCAAATGGCTAAAATCGGAAAATGATTTCATTCATAGAAATTGATGTGTAGCCACCGTGAGGCCATAAACGACACTAAAATTCTCTATTTTTTCCCTGATCACCTCCGCCGGGACTGTGACGGTAACTATACGTGAGTCTCGCTAACGCAATACTTCATTTTGTCACGCTTTTACAGAGCACGCGAAACGTAGGCACCGTGACCTCCTCCATTACATATTCAATATGCTAAGGGTGTTTTAGAGTCGACCAAATTTGCTCACGCAAGCAAGTTTAAGTACGCAAATAAGAAAACATCACTGTAGTAATAACAAGCAAGCATGAAAGGCTTTCGAAAATTGTTGTTACTGGCACCGTTAACCATTTTAATTTTGTGTATTATAAGGAGAGCAAAGAAATTTACTAAAAAACCTGCCCAGCTTTGGACACGAGTGAAAAAGAAAAATAAGAACTGGGACTTTATATTGAGATTTTTGTGGAACTACTCGAAAGGGTATTGTCCACTACAGGCTTTGAGTTGACCATGCGCTTTTTTAAAAACCATTTTTACAAAAAGTCACTATTTTATTTGCAAAAAATTATGGTGCTATTTTAAGAACTAGAATTTTAACTTAATTAAAAAATAAAACCAAAGCAATTAACGTCCATATTTTAACCATGCTCGGTATGAATTTTTTTTTTCATTTTCCTGCCATTTTTTTACTATAAATAATTTTGTTTACATATCAAGCATATGAAACACCAGTCATAAACTACTGAGTTACTGGTCACATGGAGCCGAACAGTCCGTACAATGTGGTCGAATTCCTTTCCGACTGTTTAGATGTATTTCAAAAATACATTTCTACATGAATGTCACACCAAAAAATATATAGACAAGGCACCTTGAACATTTTATTAAAGTCTCAAAAACAAACTGAGCCGTGTTAATAAAAACAAAGCTCACGCACACAGTTACACTTCAAAATAAGCTAATCCGTGCATATCGAAGCGTCAATATCAATAATCGTATTTTCGTAACTTAAGCTAATTATATTTTAAACTGTGGCTGGGGCACTCCTTTTAAGCATGAGGGCCTGTATTGGGAGACCCCGCTCTTCAATACATAGCACATAACTGGTACATTTTAATTAAAAAAATATTTAATACTCGTATATGTAATTATTTAAAGTATGGAAATTAATGTCGCAAGATGTAACTTTAACTATTAGATTTACAATAAACAGGCGTCATACAGTAAACTCACACATATGGCATATGGCAGTGTTCAATCTTAATTTTCTTTTATCTTTGACATGAACCTTGAAAACTGCAAATTTTTCGAGCCGTTCTCAATTGAAAATGCATTGATTGCTTGAATTTGTCTAAAAGTACGTACTAATTTAAAAAAATATATCACGGAAGATTAGAGGGGGCAGTTATTTGAGAAAAATCACAGCATTACACCAAGTTCCCTTGGTTGAGAGGGTTGCAAAATCCTTGTGTAATTTATGGACGCCTTAGAATATATTGAAGATGTATTTTGTATACTTTTTAAAAGACACGTAAGAATAAAACACAAATGCATATATATGAAGCAATTTAACCGACATCACGACAAACAAAGCAAGGGAAAAGTTTGCAAGGTTGAAGCAACGACAGTTCGGGCCGGAAAAACATCGGTTGCGCTGAAACTGAAGATTTTTAAATAAGGCCTTGGTCGTGACAACATTCTTTTTATTTAAAAAAAAATATTCTCATATTGATTGCACTGGTTATCGAAATAAAGAAAGATTAGAAACACATGAACACGAGAAACAACTTTAGGTTACCAATTAAACCAGGATGAAATCGATGACAACTATTGGAACTGCGTTATGGGAAGCGAACCCTCGAGGGGTTTTCTCATTTACCGCTTTTGGGGAATATAATTTAAAGTAGAAACTGTGGACATTAAAAAACAAAAAATATGATGCTTGCCGTAGGTAACAATCGTAGGTAACAAACTGGTATGCGTGAACAAAATGGCACCGCTCTAAAACGAGCCCACCTCCATTGGCGATGTAAATACTGTGTAGTTTATTTCTGTTGATATGCTAATTTTCCGTTTACAATCGTTTCGCTCATTATTTGCGGCCGTAGAAATCATTTCTCTTCTCTGTTTGATAGTTTCGATATGAGCTCGAAGTATATTCATCTTTTCGTTTCCTTTTCCGATTTGTAGATTGTCAACACTATTAGAATTTTATAGCAAAAATGAATTAGTTATAGGAATTGTTGTCTTTATTTTATCGACATTTAAATTAAGTTTAAAGTTACATAATTTTTGGTTTTAGTAGACAAAAAGAAAATTATAAATAAATTTTATTTATATTTATAAAAGAAAAATAAAATAAAATGTCTGTAATTATAATTACCTACTTTATAGCAAATAGATTAATTTTGAAATAGAAATATTTGTTACTTTAATCTTATTTATACTTACTCTATATTATATATGCAATACAAAAGCATGCTCGGATTTTGTTACAATGCATTAATTTAGCATTTTTTGTTGTTAAAAGAAACGCGCTTAATTAACATATGTGTCACATGTCGATAAAAATATTCCTATGACTCCGTTTTTGTAAAGTTCTATAACAAACAAACATGACCGTTGCACACGGGGATATTTAATTGTGTAAGATAATCACGTTGATTGATCTGCGCTACAGACCTTGAAATAGACGTATCTGTATCCTCTGTGTTGTTTTTAAAGTTGTAATTGACGCGCATCGCTTGCACTACCAAATATCACCACGTGCAACGGCTTTAAAAATCTTTACATTTCATTGTTAAAGTATAAATTGCCCTTTCAGCAATCGGAGAGTGAAAACGAGAGTGTAAAATCGGAGCCGCACTCGTTCGTGAATCACTACGCGGACGTGAACGACACGTTACGCGCGTCGTGGAAGCGGCAGCGGCCCGTGCGGCAGTACTCCAGCCACACGGAGTCCGAGCCCGAGAGCGGCGTGCTGAGCCTCAACGGCGGCCACGTGGTGCTCAACAACATGGCGCGCTCGCGGGCGCCGCTGCCCGGCTTCTCCTCCTTCGTGTGACACGCGGCCCCCGCCGCCACATAACACGCGCCCGCGCCCCACCCCGCACACACGCCTTCACACTCGCCCACACTAACGCCTGCACACTCTCCTACACACAATCACACACACTCGCCGACACATAAGCCCACGCAGTCGCCCACACACCCGCCGAAACGCAAGCCTAAACTCTCACCGATACAGACTCCTCCACACTCGCCAGCACAAAAACCCAAACGATTGCTATCACACTCGACAGACGAACTTACAGACACGCTTACACCGACACGCAAAAAATCATTTTCCCCATCATCCAAATCCACACCCTCGTTAACCCTTAACAAAACGCCCATATACTCTACGATACACAAGCCCGCAATAACTCCTACACCCTCACCTAAAATCAAATTTTTCCCGACAAGTATATTTGAACCTACGCAGATGCCTATACAAAGGCTTACATTCTCGCCGACACCTAAAGACACAAACTCCCCGACATCCAAATTAACACAAATGCCTATACAAATACTCACACATTCGCCGACACTTAAACCTAAACACAGTCCCACACACACATCCACGCACAAGCCCGTACATAGTCCCATTCACACGCCAACACGCACTCGCACTCCAGTCAGCATTTACCCTGGAGATGAAAATGGAACCGAGGTGTAAGTTTTCTCTGTGAAAAGGTTGTCAAAAGGCTGATGAATAGGTACGCCTAGAACAAACCGATTTTATAATTTCCGTACATCTCTTGAAACTCATAATTATAATATTCTTACATTTTACTATTTTTTTAGGCAAGATACCACTTTTAAATATTCCTTCGATCACGTATATTTTAGAAAAACTCGTTTGCACAATATAAAAATCCCGCTAATTATGATAAATGTGAAAGTTTGTGAGAGTTTAATTTTTTGACGTATTTTCATGTAATTTTGTATACAAATAATCTACGTCCAGATTTAATACAATTCACAAAAAAATCAAATACGCAGCGGGCTGCGTGGCGAATCGCTAGCTATATCTAATGGCATACGTCATTATATACTAAAGTTTATATTCTCACTCGTCAGTATTTAGTAAAACTCCTTTATAATGATTACATTAATCAGTTTAAACACTTGCACGTTTTACAATGCACACACTATATATTTCTTATTAAATGGCCAACTGATTTCACATTTTACTGCGCCATCAGGGCTACTTAAGACGTTTTAAAACATTAAACTATAAGTTCTAGTCCTCATGATGTAGTAAAATGTGAAAATGGGTTGTCTTTATGTGTCTTTATAGGTGAAACGGTACAAGTGTTTTAATTAAAAGTAATAATTATATAATAGTTACTGTTTACAGTAAGAACAAATTACGTTATCGTAACTACTTTGGTATGTAAAATGAAACAATAATATCGAGAACCAATATTCAGCTCATAAATATTATTTCCTATAAAATGGGCATCACACTTTCCCCGAAACATGTTGGAAACAAAGAGGACTATCGGCATCCGGGCCGGGCCGTAATAGCCATTATTACGCCTGGTACATTTTCCGACTACCGGGCACCTAATGGTAGATCATAATATTGTACATATTTAGCTAAGTTTCCATTCCAGTATCAATATATTTAGTAAGATCTCAATGAGTATTGACTCTTATGACATAAATCTTTGTCGACCAGTTGTTCTATACGTACCTAATAATAAATTAAGACTTCTATGTTTAAGTATAAACAGAGATCTCTTTCGTTGCATCTTTATAGAATTTTTTTCAATTTACCGCTATCAATATATGGGATCAATATATACATTTATCCATAAGCGTTAATTTAGTCGCATATCAATTTTGATTATACAAGCAATCGAAACCAGTGCCCCCGAGGGGAAATACCCTATATATTGAAGATAGCATATATTTAAATTTTACTTCATTTTTAGAAATAAATGTAATCAGTAATTATATTTAATCACATTTTTTAAGTAAGATTTAAGGTAGTAGTTAAATATAAATTCTAATAAAATTGAATATTTATTTTAAGATTACGCGGTCTTCCTTAAATTTTAGGTGTAATGTTTATTGGAAAGATTTTATCATTGACTATTGATTGGTACAAATCTGACAATTTAGTTTCTACGACTGCTATGATAAAACAAAAATGTTTTCTTTGAATCGAGTTTAAATTATATGTAACAATATTATTTAGGACATTTCCTTGTCGTGGGCATTGGATTGGTTAATCAGAGGTATATTCAATTGAAGTAGTTTACTATCGTGGTCGCGTTATTGCTTTGCTGTATTTTTATATGACCAAATTTTCCTCTGTTTGTGATCAATAGGCGCCGCTATACAAATTGTAAATGTGATGTTGATCATAAACTAAGAAAATTAAACACACTAAGCCGCCTGTAATAATAAATATCAGGTGCAAGACGTAAAATAATACAAATTAGCGAATATGTTGTGTTTGTTTCACTGAATTAATTCTAATATAGCCATTTCAATGTTGTTCAACTAGAATTACGTTATTTAATTAATTATATTGAGCCATTTAATTCGGTAAATATTTTATCGAATATAATTTTAGCTACATTATAATAAACATTTAAAATTAAGTATTATGAATAGATTGCCCGTTTTGTGGGTACATACAATAAAATTGTAAATATATTTTATGAGTTTAAATCTGTAATTATTATAATATTAGGAAAATTAAATAGTAATAAATATTAAATTGATAAATAAACAACTAAATATCTGATTACTGTCAGTATAAAAATGAATTGTTTCGCAAAAGAAGCAACTATTAATATCTTATAAAAATGACCAAAGTAATGTTTAAATGATTTGACTGCTGCATATTGCATATAGACTGCCTCATTGCTGTCGCTTGTCGCAACTTCAGTGCTTGCCACTATCGTGTTCCAAGAAGCTGACAAACTTTCACACGAGATTTAAAAAAGGTTTCAGCGGGTGGAAGTTGTCGCTTTTCTTCAAAGTGCCGTCTGTTATCGTATGTACAAAAATTCAAATTAATATAAGCACATTGGCGATACCACTAACTCGTAATTATGCACCTCGGCAATGTACGAGTATTCTGAACAACTATGAATCGTTGTTATTGTAAGCACAGAATTTAAATATATTCATAAAGTTTGTGTATGTATGTTTGCGTGCGCGTGCGAATGTTTGTTCTTTCTTTACGCTAAAACGGCCTGATATCGCAAAAATACACTATTCCCGTGGAATGCATATAAAGTTTAATCACACAGCAGGCTAAGGGCCGCAGTTAGTTTATGAGTGTGAATCTACGTCTATATTTTTCTATGAGTGTAAACTAAGTAATAACATTTATCGCGAAAACTAAAATTGCGGAGAACCTTTTAATTTAGGTAGCTGCTTATTACCAAATTAGATTACCGTTTAGTATTCATTTAGGATAAATAGATACTTTTGAAAAATTTATTACTAGAATCAAAGCCTTTTTCTAAACATTTATAAAATTTCTCTTTACATATTTGGTAATAATTTATATAATGTTATGATAAAGTATATTAAACGGCAAATCCCATTTGTAATTTTTACTATCAATATGGATATCAACTTTCACGTAATATTTGTAGGGCAGTTTACTATATACGAGTTTTAGCACTGATTCTATTCTAAAGAAAACGTTTTTTTAACAAATAAAAATGTTGACACGATTGGATTTGAACCAGCGACCATTTTGCGTTAAATCCAGATAACGCTCTTACCGCTGAGCTATGTGTCGATGGTTTGGTCGAAATTCTCCTTTGCTGTGGTTCCGTCGATTGTACTGATTACTAAATATTACAGCTATTAGGGTTGAACTACATCTGTCAGCACCGCATCGAATTTTTCCATCGTCCCATCCTTTATTGTCACTCAGAACCGCTATTTGCTAGAGCGAGAAATATAGCGGAAATGCTATAACACGCGGCGGAATCCTCGATGCGATCGCATTCCTGCCACCGTTCTCGCTCTAACAAATGGTGACTCTGAGCGACAGAAAAGTATGGGGCGACCGAAAAAGGTGATTTCGTGCTGACAGATAGATATAGCTTACTGTTTAAAAAATTAATCCTAAGAAGTACCCGCCTGATCTTATTATATCATTTATATTTTATTATTACAAATTAAACAATATATGGCTGGCTCTACATATCTGTAAAAAGCTATTTGCACACTCAAGTGTAAATTACACTCAAATAACACTGTAATTTAAGTCAGGTGTCATGTTAACTCGCGCGAGTTATGTAGAGGCCGCCATTGATTTCATTGGTAATTAGTTGAAAAATATCAAATGTTTGATTAAGAAGAAAATAGAAACTGAGTTAATTTATACATTATCTCTTAAAATAAAACCAGGGAACAGATATTAGATCATCCTTCATAAAAAAATGACTAAAAATCATTATTATAAATTAGAATGTTCTTAAATGTTTAGTGTGTCAAAATATTAAAAGATCAAATTAGTACAACTATTGTAAAAATAAATAGCAAATTCTGCATTTATTATCTTACTGTTTGTATTAGCAGTAGCTTAACTCTTTATTGGTCATATTTAATAATAGTAATTGTTATAGTAGATAATAATAAAGTGATACGTATCGTTAGGTTAACACATATTTTTGGCAACTAATTTGTAACAAGATTTGTAATTGCACACTTCCAACTTAGAAACTATTATAATATACTCGCTTAACTCCTTATCAGGCGTTGTGCAAAATTTAGTATTATAAATAAGTTAGATGAATCTACGTAAAAAGCAATTGGTTACAACTTTTCGTGTAATGTGTTAATACATAATTTTATAGATTCGTTTACAGATAGAAACACCTATTTGACTGATAGTGTTAGATTAATATGTTAGTGTAAATAATTATTTAAATAATTTTGAGTGCGTGCGTTATTGTATTTAAATGTGGCACAATGTTTGTTAATAACTGTGATGTATTTTGTGTGTATAACTAAAGGGACCTTACTTTGTAAATATAAATTCTACAATATCGATACATATAATAAAATCGTAGGAAAGTCAAAACTGTACATTGAATATTTTCTTAAAAGAAAACAATTTTTGTCTGTTTGTTTGTATGTATGTCCGGGCTAATCTCAAAAAGAACTGCATGGATTTACTTCAAATTTTGCAAAAAAATTACTAACAGGTCGGGTCAACATATAGGATATATATTATCACGCTATCACCTACGGGGGAGAAGCTGTGAATCTTTATTTTTCTGAATTAAAGCAAACGAAGTTGCAGGCACCAGCTAGTTATTATTAAAAACGGTCTACTACTATAACTAAACTAAATAAACTATTTAATCTCGAAATTCATCTTCATATGTTATTGCTTCTAAAATCAAAATATATAATGTATTGTACTAACTCTAATGGTTAATAAAATAATAGGGTTAGTATAGGTACAGACAGTATGTGTAATTTGTCCCGTAACATTTATTATTTTAAAATATTATACAAATGGCTGGTTTGGATACTTTCTTTAGCATTTTTTATTAAGAAAATCGTCATTATACTCTGTTTATCATTTCAGCCAGCTGAAGTGATAAGTTTCCTATTTTTATCTACTGTTGTATTTTTTCAATTTACTTATTTGTTTTCAATTTTTAGATATCATGGATGTACATAATGTGTACGTACCTAAGTATGTGATCAGTGCATAATGTACTTATGTAATTAACTGACAAGACAAAAGCATTGTAAAATCACGTTATAGTATCCCCGAGATGTAGTATTTTATGAAATAACATGATTTTCTATCATAAAAACACCATATTCAAGTTATGTTGGTACATTTTCATAATTTATTAGGCTTTAGCGGGTAAGGTCTCTTTAGTAATATAGGTACAAAATTTCGGTAATTTGAAAAATGTTTTAAATAATAGCAATAATAATAATATGTTATATTTATCGTTGCTAATGTCTAGGAAATGAATTGCAGTTGAGAATATGTAATATTCATTGTCTTAATTTCAAAATTTTGAAATCCCTTAAACAAGTCATGTTGTTTTTATTTCAAAAAGCAACATTTTATAGTACTTATCCTCAAAGTGTTGAGGTTCTGGTGCCATCAAACTATTTTTTTTATTCTTCGTGTAATACGTTTTTATATTACACAATATTTGTAAGTAAACAAAGACTACTACACAAATAAAATATTATACATCTTAATTTGTTTTATTTTTATTGTGATCTGTACAAAAAGTTTTGCCCGTGTTGGTCTCCCTCCCTTGGAAGAATATACCATCACCATTTGCCATTCTGCCAGGCGGTTCTTAAAAGACAAACAATTGGCTAAATGTGTCATTACCGTCGTGACTACTACGATGGAAATCTGCAGCGTCTCGGCGAGGTTTGGTATCGACGCCTTATCTATTTCTGCCGCAATAGAATAATTGCTTGTCACTGTCGTGATCCGGTTTGGAGAATAATGTCCCCGGTAAACTTATGCTTGTGTCAATGACACTGTCATGTCAATCCGTGTGACGGGATGGTCATGACACAGTGTCATGACCATCCCGTCACACGGATAGCAAAGCAACACAGCTCTGGTGCTTATATAGGCGATGTTTGTCTCTTCAACAGGAGCGTCATTTGCTTGTTTGTCATCTTATAATAAAAATAGTTTTCACAGATGGGGATACATTCTGTACCTTCAAAGCCCTAAATCCCTAGTAATTTTTAATTTCCTATTGTATTTTAAGTTAGATAGTAATATTTGTGTGCGTTATCCCAGCGGAAAAGTTTCGTAATAAATTATTCGAGTTTAATAGATTTTTAGTGTGTGACCTCGGGTAATTGTGTGTGATAATTTTAAATTTGTGTTT
>DWBA01000983.1:0-11530 GCA_018236825.1 Apodemia zela
GAGTGATTCAAGAGGAAGGTTTATATGTATATATTGTACCCGTGCGAAGCCGGGGCGGGTCGCTAGTAAATAATAAAGTATGAATTCTGTCAAACGTTCAAACGGTAAAAACAATTATTCACTCTGCACTTTGTGACCCATACGAGTAAAACGAGGTAGACTACGCGTATAAAGTGGGAGATGCGCTTCAAGATCCATGGTGCGTTTAGGTTAGTCTCTTTGCAAACGGAGTTTTCTTTTTATTTGTTATCCTAAGATAAAAATATAATCTTCGCAAAGTTGCACCAATTGTTCAGCACATATTTTTACGTGAAAGGAAAACAAATCATACATCAAGAAAAAAAACGTGTTTTAGTTCAGACGAAGTAATTTGTAATATACAAATATTATATTTTGTAAGATATAAAGCATCACACAAGGATTACAGAAAAGCATATATCACTAGAACATATGGTTCTAGTGATTCTTTTCTTTCATAAACAATCTCTACAATACAATTCGAACATATTCGAACAATTGGCATAAGCCTCCTTGATTAAGGAAGGAAGGGAAGGCCCCAAAACTCGAATTTTTTGACTAGTTAGCTGCCTAAAGTTTTCTCTATAATATTGCTATCCAAATTATCACTTAGGCCAAGATGAAAATTAATCTAGAGCAGAGTTTCTCAAAGTGTGGTCTGCGTACACCTTGGGAACGCTAGAAAATTGTAGGGAGTATAGCGATAGAATGTTCATAACAACTGCTGCTTAGTTTACTTAGGGGTTGAGATAACAAAATTAAATCAACTCAATTGTGTAACGAATCTATTATATGCTATATTATATGCTTAATAAACAAAATTTCCCATAAAATTAGCTCAATTTGCGCCTAAATCAACCTCAGCCTCAACTTTAATAGAATAATACTATAGATTCTTTTTTTGCGTCTATATTTCTTTATCGTCTATTTTCTGTTCTATTACATTAGAGGTTCGCCATTGCCTTGAAAAACTACCAGGGGTACATTGAGATATTAGTTTGAGAAACTCTGCTCTAGAAGCTATGGTAAAATATAGGAGTGATATTATTTTCAGGTTTCTACCGTAAGGATCACCTCCGCAAACACACGCGGTCACACATAGCTCGCCGGGTGAAGGCTGAGCTCTCACAACAAGCGAACACTCCTCCTCTGTCGCAGGTAATGAACAGTAGATCCTTATGCTTTGATTACACCTACCGAGTAGAGTGACGAGACAGTGCGCTCGGCCGAGTCTGTTCAGTACAAATATAGTAAACTCACTGTCTCGCCACTTTACCCGGTAGGTGTAATCAAGGCATTAGTATACAGCACGAAGATCAGCTTACTACTTAAACATTTGATAGACTATTATTTTATTAGTTGTAGTGTCGTAAACTGATAAATACGAGTATATAAGATAGCAAAACAAGAGGTTCAGTTCACTCCACCTACCACTCAAAGAATTTGTGCATTTTTGGTCTTCGTAAATAATTCGTTCGTGTTTCGGAATCCCGTGCTCAACTTAAGTGGCTACCCATGCATCTTCGCAGAAATACCCATATTCTTTGTTTACTTTATAATATTCTTCATAATCCTAGGTCCCCAATTTACCTTCGTAAGCGTTTTCATTTTCTTCATTCCCCGAGCAGTAATTGTCGTGCTAATGTCAGATCACTCTTACGTTTCCCTTCCTTCAAATCTAAATTTTTCTCTGATTCCTTCTCTATTCATGCACTTAGGTTGTTGAATTCTCTTCCATCTAACATTCGTAGCAGTGAATCGCCATCAATATTTAAAACTCGATTAAATCATTATTATCAAACGCGAAAGTAGTTTAAGTTAGTAAGTTCATTTCGTAATTTGTGTATGATTTTTTTTCCATTTTATTCTCTTGTCTTTTAGTATGTAGGTAATCGGCGGGATGATATTTTAAAATATTGATTAATATTCAACTTCTTAATTTCCAGACTGTACCTGCTCCAGCGCTTGAACCTTCCTGACCCAACGACGAGAAGAATGATCTCCTGACATTAATCGCCGCCGCAAAAGACGCTTTCTGACAGTAGATTTAAATATTTAGTTTTATTCATGGAACACAGAGTACAGGTGGAAGTGCGACGATGGTGTGGTAAATTTGTCACCCGACTGGTCTTAAGGAGGGTTATGTTTTCGAGTGTATGTGTCTTCTTGTTCTTAAGAGATACGTAAGATCCGTCTTAATTGTGAAAGTGACACGGTGAAGAGTTATATTTGATATTAATTCTACTTATCTATGAATTGTTAATAAAACCTTGTGGCGCCGATGAGAGTTAAGCGGTAGGACCAGCGTGCCAACTGTTATGGTGACGTCATAACTGTTGATGTTGATGACGTCACACTACTGACTTAGAAAGAGAAGATCTTCCCACCCAGGCAAGTTGTACTGCCTGGGGACTGAAGTCCATCTGAGAAGCGTTGAAACTTGTGTATAGTATTACATGGTTTTGTTCTTGTAGCGTTTGTAGATTTTTTTTGAAGAAGTTTGTAAACTGTTAATATATTCACAATATATTAAGAGTTTATACTGTTAATATATTTTCCACTACAATAATATATGTTTTATGTCGATATATTAAGTCACAAGCTATTCCCTACAACTTTGTTCATGGAACCACAATCATTACTTCCTTTTGCCTACCTATTTCCGTTCAAGAGATGGAGCCCTGTAACAGACAGAGGGACAGTGGAGGCATATTACTAGGGTTCCGTTTGTCAGCGTTTGATTACGGAATCCTCAAAATGCTTATATGTTATGTACAGTGCCGCAACTAATAGGGTAGCAAATTGGCAAAATGACATGGGCCCCCAGCTGGAAGAGGCCCCCGGTCTAAGCGGGTCGCGAGTTTAGTAGGAGGTAAGGCCCTATCCGATAAATTTACCACGGGACTCGAACGGTATAATTGGCCACTGGTTATGTAATATACTCGTACCTAATGTAATACATTTATTGAGTTTGACGAAAGCGCTTCCAATACAATTTTTCCCAATTAGCATTTCCACTTAATTCTATGTTCCATGGTTGATTATTAATGATTATACAGGTTGACTGGTAAAAGACTGTGCATATTGAAGGACACGATAGCTAATGGTCATAAGTAACCAATAAAACGAAAATATTGCTTAACCGGATAATAAAAGAAACCACAACGAAATTAGTGTTCAAAAATTATGGTCACTGCACGATATACTAACACTCGTTAGTCGTGAGTTCAGTAACTCGCCGTTTAAGCGGGTCACACACGGTGAAGATATTATAATATTTTATCTTAAGATGCCCTAATATAAAATATTATAGTACTATCTTAGGGTATCACACACACGGCTAAGATACTATAATATATAGCATAGATGTTTGTATTTCTGGGTTTGGGTGTTTATTAAATATATAAAAAAAGAATCTTCACGCCTGTATCCCCGAAGAGGTGGGCAGAGGTACAACCAGTGCACCCACGATTAGCCGAAGATACTCGGTCCCACAATGTGATAGGTAGCTAGCCTGTCACCAACCGGGCACCTTTCCAATTCCGGGTAATATGGATTTTATCAGAAAACTGAAAAACGCATTCTTTAATTGCCCAACCTGGGAATCTAACCATTAGACCACAGAGGCGATTACATATATAAAGTATTTATATATGTAATTCTATGTATTAGTATCATTGACTAACACCCATATCACAAGCAAATAATTTGCTTACATTGGGGTTAGATTGATTCGTGTAATTTGCCCCGTCACATTATTATTATATTAATTTCGCCGTGTGTGCGTGTCGTACAATTCCACGGTTTTGGCTTAAACCAGTTTATATATAGGTTTATGAAGCGCTCTCCTTACGGAAATGCTCCGAGCGAAACCTTTTATAAAAAACGCTAAATACCTATATTAACCGGTATTTTTTAAACCAGTTTCAAGCCCTGCTGAACACCCTCCTTCGGTATTACAATCTTACCAGTCACGCTGTATAAATACTTCAAGTGTTTAACTCAAAGCTTTCCATGATATTTTTTCGATATATTTTTAGAGTAGAATAGTTACAGCTATTGATGTTTATAGATTATTTAATAATAGCGTAACGGCCTGCCGATAAATATTATCGAAGCTACACCGAGCAAGAAGTAGCGGAATGAAGTAAATATATTTGTATATATATAAAAATTCAGCCCCTGGATATTCGTTTGTTGTTCCGAGCTCCCTTTGAAGAAATTACCGTCTTCTATTCTGCCAGGCAGTTCGTAAAAGGCGAACGATTAGCTGTAGGAGTCACTAGCCTCTTGACTACTAGGTAGTAGAGTTTTGTAACGTCTCGCCCGGATCTGGTTCAGCTAGACATTTCGTAAGAGGCGAATAATTGGCTATACGAGTTACTACCATCGTACTACTAGGTGGTAGAGTTCTGCATTGTCTCGCCTGAGTATAGACCCCGCCTTACCTATTCAGCGTCAGTGCTTGCTACTGTCGTGTTCAGGTTTGGAGGGTTAGGGACTCAGTAAACTTCTGCATGTAGTATTAACATCCCGCCACATGGCTATCAACGCACTATTAACTATTAACATCTTTGATCTCAAGAATTATTCTAAACATCTTTGTCTCTTTCTATCAAGATCTGTTTGCTTAAAATATTCTGATGTAAATAAAAAACAGAAAGTAGTCGACTTGACTGAGTGCATTTAAATGCAAAACTGTTTTATAGCTATACTTTTTATCCGCTTCCGACGAGAAAAATAAATATATAAATAGCTACCGCGAAGCGTGCTCTGTGTAGCTAGTAGAACAAAAGCTGTCGCTTAAACAGGATTTTTATTTGGTTTACCAAGCAGAGCAAGACAAAAGTGGATCCCTAAATTCTAGATAATAAGTTGTATATTTAGCATGCTAGACAAAATCTACAATATTTTTATATCATAGGGTAGCAAACTAGTAAATGGCTTTCCTGTAGAAGAGATAACCATCTCCTATAAATACCAAAAATATTAATAGTGGATTGCTATTCAAAAATTTACTCGGTACTAAACCAGCCGGCTTAGGACAAGCAGCGTGTGATAATATCGAGATCGACAAAAGAGGTTTGACCAATAAGAAAAAATTATATGTTGTTTATTCGAAGCGGCGCGCGAATCTTATTAGTCAAACTCAATCCAAACCTATTTTATCAATCTCGACATTATCACACGTTGCTTATCCTAAGCCGGCTAAAAATAAACAGTAAAATAAAGTATAATACTTTGGAAACAGTATGAAATGAATGAAATGAAATGAAAAATATTTATTTGCAAGAATAGGGGTGTTATGTTATTAAAAATTCATTAAAAGTTACCAACATATTCTACCATTAAAGTACTTTATTAAATTATTTTTATTTACTAAATCAAATAATATTTTTCGATCGATCTCTTTAAAGTTACTACCGAATCGGAACGCGGCCACACACTGTAAAGATCCGACGGAAGAAACTCAACGGGCTTGTTTTTTGTACTTAATATAAATTTAATATGGTTGGCAACCCTTGTCACAATGGTAGTGACTCTTATCACTTGTCTGTTCTTCCAAAGGGGCTTGGACTAACACGGAGAAATACAAAGAAGTAGTTTGGTCCACGTTTCTCGACATTTTCAAGATATTGTTTATTTATGGACACTGAAAATGTGTCCATAAATAAACAAAAAATATTCCGAAATTTTTTAGTGCCAATATTGAACGAAAATAAATATTATCGTATTTCGTATATCCCTAAGCAGTTGGCTGGGAAAGACATATTCTTTCCCAGCTAAGGGTTAAAAGCAATCTTAAAGAATTTAGAAATCACCAAATTCATACTTCAGCTTAGACTATTTTACTAATTCCTAGCACCATATTGAAGCCAGGTTGGTGCGCTCCGGTGCGCCTAGGCTGACGTGACGATATTAGCACTATGAAAAATGTATGACGCCTTCTTATAAAACCTGCTGTAAACTTTCTATAACTGTCTAAATGTTGCATATTGTTGGTCTCGTGGACAGCCTGATCGGCTAAGATTATGAGATTCCGATTTTGATTATTAGATTGGGCAAGTGTTCCAATTAGCTCTCCCAACCTTGTAAGGGAAATGGCGCAATGATATTTTATACTTTAACGATTTAGATACTATACGTTGTATTCGTCAGATACATCAGCCAATTACACGAAAGCTACCATCATTGTGGTAGTCGCGTTTATACTGTAATGTAAATATATAAATAATATAGTTAAACTTACATTAGATTTAGCCAAATTTAACAAGGCACAAGTGTATATATTTTATTATTATATATGTTTACGAAATTTTAGTCAAATTGTATATATATTAATTTTGAATGTTTGGCTTTCTCTTTATCATGTAAAAATGTTTATTATTATTCAAATTTGATAAGTCGTTGGTAACATTTTTAATTTTAATAGCAAGTTAATTTATATAATGTTAATTAGATTTATGTTTGTAAAATGAAATTGTAGAAGAATCTTCAAAAATATTTTATAAAATAATTGTTGCATTTCTTTAAATATAAATAGATATTGTTCGATATCAATCTGTTTTATTTTATGGTAAGCTAGCTGCGCGCAGCTTCGCCCGTGACTATAGATACTAATTTTATACAATCTTTCTTTCCCTATTTTCGTCCCTTAAGGATTGATATTTAAAAAAAGTAACCTATATTTGACTCGAGGCTTCAAGCGGAGATGCTTGCCAAATTTCTTCAAATTCAATTCAGCGGTTTAGCTGCGAAAGTGTAACAGACAATTGATGTGGCGACTAAGCTAAGCTTGGCAAATATTAATATTTTGCAGGTAATAGGTTTAACAAGTATATTAATTATTTGGGTAATAGTTACTGTTGCCTGTTGTTGGGTAATAGTACTACATCGGTCTGCCCTGAATAAAGAAAAAAAATACACTTCACGGGACCTAAAGTCCATCTTTCGGTCTCCGCAAAGTGTATATATTTACTGTCTTACCTACCACTGGGTACCTACCGTAAATGTCTGCGAAGCAAACCGTTTTGTTTTAGTGAAATGATGGGCAGTGGCGGATTTACCAGTAGGCTGAGTAGGCTGGAGCCTAGGGCGGCAGATTTTGAGGGGCGGCAAATTTGGAGTAGTTTTTTTTTATAATTTTAAAAATATATCTGACCTATGCAAATATTTCGTACAACATCCAGATCAACTAACGAATATTATACTATCAAATTACATTTTAAACAGGAGTACCTATTAAAATATGTAAGTCTTACTGTAGGAAGTCGTTATCCGAGTCCAATTTTTACACCTTTTGCTTTTTTCATTTTTTACATTGTAGTGTTTTGGTTTGGGAGGTAACAACTAAATCTTTAGAATATAAATATAATTTTGGAAGACACACTTGTAGAGGTCGGTAGGGGCGGCAAAACTTGAATGCCTACTGGCGTCAAATGTTTTATCCACCACTGATGATGGGATGGCGTCTCTCGCTTCGCGCACTTGTGTTGTGTTTCAGTCAGTTTAGCTAAAGCAAAGTATTGTAAATAGTACTAATACAGGTTTTTATGCCATAACACTATAATGCCATTAGTATAAGTTTACCGAATACCTTATCCTCCAAACCTGAACACGAAACTGAAAGCACTGATACTATTAGATAATGATAGGACAATATAGATACGATGATGATTTCATACCCAGAGGAGACTGTCAGCTGCTTGGGTGTTTCGGCAGAGTATTAGGATTTATTTAAATTCTAACCAATGTATTCGAATTCTTAATGTTTTTTCATTTTACTTTATGTTATCGCCAAAACAGCAAGAAAATGAAAGACCAAATAGGGGCCAGATGCAGGAGAAAACATCAATCACGATGGTAATAATACGTTTGACCAATCTTTAGCCTCTTCAAAGTGCCACTGCCTTGCAAAAAGTTAGATGACCTAATATTTAATTAAGGGCTAATAAATCTATATACTACAGCCGCCAAGTCAAATCGTGGTAAGCAGAAGATTAGATAGCAAACAGACGCCTCTTTTGATAAAGAAGTACCTAACTATTTGCTGTAGACACCAAAAATGATAACGTTGAGTAGCGTACATAGGCCATATTATTATATTTAAAACAATTTAGTGATCTTTACTCGTCTGTGCTTGAAACGTAGTGATTATATTATAGGTACTCTTCACATTAACTGCAAATATCTATTTACGTATAACGATTACAATGACAGCGGTTTGTCTGTTTTTACTGATGGCGCCCTCTGCGCCGAGCTTTGCGTAAAACCTCCTATTGGTAGAGCGGCCAGACCGGACTGAGGGGAGGTCGCAGGTTCGAATCCAAGCGTTATAATAAATCTGTTTACAGACCTGAAAATTCTTCTTCCAGATATTTCGGTTATTTCAAATTGTTGTTCTGCTACATATTACCGCTTACAATCAACCTCTACTTTTGGGGAGAAAACTGGAGATGCGCAGTGGCCTGGCAATGGTTCATTAGATTCCTTGGCATGTTTCACAGTGAACTTACTGTTAACAGTTTAGCGCACATTTATGGATATAGACCATATAATAAGTATGTTTTACTTTTAGCTATGATATAATCGTTTATAAGCTGATGCATGCAGCCCGCTGCATTATAAAAGTTTTTGGTGAATCCCGTGGGAATGATTGATTTTTTCGGGATAAAAAGTGGCATATGTGCTATTCCAGGTCATCATCTATCTGTGCGCCAAATTTCATGCAAATCCGTTCAGTGGTTTTGGGGTCATTGAGTAACAAACATCCATCCATCCATCCATCCATCCATCCATCCATCCATCTATCCATCCATCTATACATCCAAACATCCAAACTTTCGCATTTATAATATTAATATAGATAACTAATATTATCTCTGTTCCTGACACTATTTGTTTCGATACTATTTATCAATCATTAAAATTTGTTATTATCTTTTTTATCACAGAAATAATAATTTTATAAACATATGAAATGAATTAAAAGTGTGAAAATAAATACATATATTCTGAAATAATATAGTTATAGCCATAAGTTTAACAAAATTTGCATGCCACTCATCTGGCAAAATATGTTTAGGCACATTTACATATTATGTACAAAATCTTCATCCAACCCTATTTTGTGCAAACAAAGTATTTTTATTTGTATTTGAACGTTTGTGTAACGTAGATTTTTTACGTCATAAGATAGCAAACAAGGAGACAACTCTCCTGGTGGAATGAGATAACCATCGTCTACAAACACCAAAGTGTTAATTTTGCGTTGCTATACTTGTGGCCGGGTCTTGATGCCACATGCATGAGTTTACCGGATACCTTACCCTCCAAACCAGACGACCATTGACGACCGACGACGATCAAACCTTATACTAATATGACGCAAATTACGGCACTATAACTGATAAAGATAAATTGCCACTAGTGAAACTCCATTTCCTTAAAAAATGTGTTTTACTCATAAGTACTCGTAACATGAAAAATGTTAGTTCAGATATATAGAAAGGATGAAAGAAGAAATGGTAACAAAACGAATAGGTACCTATATGATTCGAATTAGAGAAACAGATAGTTTTAAAGTATATTACGCAACAAAACTTACTATTTGAGTCCATGATCACGTTTCCGAAATGTATTAATAGCATTAAATAATAATAAATAAATATCACTAGCACTGGACAATTGGACTTTGGACAAACGATGGAACTCCAAACCCCAGTTCGTGATAGTATCACTGTTGTGTAGCTAGCAACCTAAAAACTGAAGTTTTAATTGTACAAGTTTACGTAGAATTTTTATGGGAACGTTTCAAAGTAATCACTAAACACTTTTATTTTGAGGGAAATAAAATACAATCTACAAACAGCAATCTCAAAAACATTTTGTGTATTAAAGCAATTTATTTTTCAGGAATATTGTACCCCGAGAAAACCGCTTCGTTGCGACCTGTACTCTCGGTGAGGGCTGGCACAATTACCACCACGCGTTCCCATTTGATTACAAAGCTGCGGAACACTTTGACGCATTCAATTTCGGCACCAAATTTATCCAGGCCTTTCACAAAATTGGATGGGCTTATGACTTACGGCAAGCGACCCCTGAAATGATCAGTTCTATTGCTGAGAGATTAGGTGACGGTACGCCAATACACTTCCCAGTTTCAACTTCAGAGTATTAAGGAAATTGTTCAGTTAATTTAAATTGTGTTCACTAGCTAAAGCGCTCTACATATAACGCTTTTATTATAAGTAAACTAGCTGATTTTTGCGGCATCACCTGCGATTATACCGTTTCCAGTGAGATTTGAGGAGCACTTTTACAAAGTAACAAAAATCCAGTCCAACTCGAAAGGAGCAACTCGAAAGGAGAAAATTGATATAATAAAATATGATGGTAAGTATTTCAAAGTTCTCGTATGTATAGAGAAATTGCCCTATAATTTTGCAAATATTTTAAAGTAGACAAAACATCCATGTCGTATCAGTAGTCGTGGCGTTTTTGTATCAGTATTTTGACTGTATCTAAGAGAAGAAGAGAGAAGCAATATCTAAGAATATTATTTAAGATCGATTATTTTGATCAGGGAAATTTATATTATCAATGTTCAAAAAATAATGACATCTATGATCGTATCAAGCAACAAAATAATGCCTTTGACGATCGGACAGTTTTTGTTACTCATTGTATAACAATAAATGTTAAAATATACTCGTACTTAGTCAATTATTTTATTCACTTATTTAAGAGTTTTGTATGAAAATTTATATGCAATTTTGTCATGTATGATTTTATTTAAATATGAATATATTATGTATGCTTACTTGAAAATAAATGTTCACTGTTATCACGTGTTATTATTTGAAGACATTCCAAAAATAACAGTTAAAAAGGAAAAGAAAGTTTTTTTAATCCATCCATACTAATATACTAGTACTAATATAATTCTGTCTGACTGTCTGTTACGTTTTCACGGCTCAACCGCTGTTAATATAGCTTGTTGAAGATCCGGAGCTAAACATAGACTTGTAACAACATAAATGAAATTTAAACAAATTTTCTCTTCGATAATACTAAATACATGTTGGTTCAAAGTCGAAAGATATCTGTTTCGTCATTTAAATGGGCAATTCGTTTTTTTATTTTAACGAGCTTGTACAATGTACAATCTGTAGATCTAAAACAAAGCTATTTGTACGTTGGCTAATACCACTCCAATATGTCGAACACGTTCAGGCCATAACAAATACAAACAAATCCTCCTTTTTCCGCCTAGTTTTAAAAATACGGTATCAAAAGTAATACGTGAACGATGCGTAAAATATTGTTAACATAAAAATGCAAACTAGAGATTCTATTTTGCCACAAGCTTATGTATACGAAACGACTATAACGTTGTACGACTCAGTGGTTTTTATTAAAACACTAGCTGTAGCGTGCAGCCCGCTGCATTATAAAAGTTTTTGATAAATCCCGCGGGAACGACTCATTTTTTCGGGATAAAAAGTAG
>DWBA01000984.1:0-11530 GCA_018236825.1 Apodemia zela
ACATACCAAATTTCATCGTAATCGGTTAAGCAGTATTTGTGTGAAAGAGTAACAAACATCCATACATCCATACTTACCAACTTTCGCATTTATAATATTAATAGGATTGCTCAACTGGTATGTGTACCTCGTTCAGTACTTTGTAGAATTAAGTCTTAAATCTTATTAAATAAAACTTGTATACATAAATTCCGTCGCTTATATTCAATACAGATTTAAGAATGATAAATGATAAATCAGTCATAAAATTTGTTATATAAAAAGAAGTATGTCAGTCTTTTATATATTACCTGTTATTTGCAGCTGACTTCACTATAAATAAAAGTATTTAACTACATCAAACGCTTTTCCAATGCGTAACCACAGGTGTTTGTAACTGGTTGAAAGAACGCAATAAAAGCAACCTTTATAGGATCAGAACAAGTTTGTGTTCAGTTTCAATTAAAAAAATTGAAATGAGTTTATCAAGCAAGGCACATAAGATTATTGTGTTCATAATTGCTGAAAAAGTAGCTCGTGCTTTAATGATGTGAGAAAATATGGACAAGTGCTTCGTTAAAATAGACTTACGATTATTGTTCTTAACTAGTGTAGAGTGAATCGATGAATAACAGAGTTTTTGTCATCGTTCAGTGCTTTACATTTTCTTGAAGCATGATTTTATTACGCCAGAAAAAGAGCATGTCTCTATTCACTTTCATATAATAACTGATTTCCATGTTTTATTCTAGTGCATTTCACCGACACTACAAATAAGAAACAGTTTAATTACATATAAACATGTAATTGTTTAATCATCACATGGATTCTAATTGAGTCATCTACAAACTCTTTTTTTTTATATCACAACAACCAATAATTTTGCGTATCGGGCGAAACAATTATCTGTTATCATTGAATTGATTTAAATCGTGAACCAAAAAAATAGCGGTCACTTGCGGACTGCAAAAATATCAAGCAACAGGCACATAAGATTAGTGAGTTCATAATTGCTGAAAAAGTAGCTCGACCTTTAGTGGTGTGAGAAAATATGGACAAGTGCTTCGTTAAAGTGAACATACGATTATTGTTCTCAACTAGTGTAGAGCATTTTTGTCATTGTTCAGTGATTAACATTTTATTCAAGCATGATTTTATTACGCCAGAAAAAGAGCATGTCTCTCTTTATCTTCATATAACAGTTATTATATGAAGATAAATAAATACATGCACAATTTTTATGTTTTATTCAAGTGTAGTTTTTATGTAGTGTTCAAGACACTTCAAATAAAAATCAGCTTAAATACATATATACATATAATTGCTTAATCTTCAGAGTGAGTCTAATTGAGTCATCTAAAAATTATTTCTTTATATCACAACAACCAATAATTTTTCGTATCGGGCCAAATAATTATCTGTTATCGTTGAATTGATTTAGATCGTGAACCAAAAAAGATGGCGGACGAATGCGGGCTGCAAAAATATCGCACATGCCATTTCATTTCTTGTGCACGTAAGCCGTTTTAAATAGCGTTAAAAATTTATTCAGCATTTCGTTTACATAATTCATGTTGACTGCATCGTGATTTTTATGCAAAGTTATGGCTTTATACCGATTTGTATTAGATGACAACAGTAAATTTGTTTTATGAGAAACTTAATATTTATAATATATTTTATATCTTATCGTGTCTCTAGATTAAGGCAGTAAGAAAAAAATTCAATCTAATCCATATTTCACTACGCTAGAAATAACGATTGTAATTAATATCGTTTATTCGTCATATATTTAAGAACGGTCCCATAAAAAATAAAATCCTGGTGGATGTAAAGATGGAATATACGCTACTATGAATAACATATAACGTTTTCTGTGTTAATTAGGAATGTATGTAACCTTGTGTATATGCGGACAAAGTAAGATTCGATACTTACTATAAGTACCTACTATCTACCTTTCTGCCCGGCAGATAGTAGGCACCTAAGACATTAGTTTTCTATAGTTGCTACTACGTGGATGGAGTTCAATAATAACCAGCTGGGGTAAGTACCACTACCTTGCCTATTTCATCCAGCGCCGTCAAATTCCATCTGAAGGTTTAGGGTAGCTATTAATCTTCCCCATGTGGCATATTGCATATCTGCCACATGGCTAGCAATGCATCTTTATTATAATATTTGGTGTCTATAGACAGCGTATATCTCTAACCATAAGTAGGTAAACCCGTCTACTTGATTACTACACCGCTATGTAAAAAAATGTACCACTCGGAAAACTTTATATTAAATAGGCCGTCGTCAGCCAGATCTCAATGGCACATCATGACCACATTAATAAGCATTTAACGTCACATAAATGTGATCTACTTCAAACGATTCACATCTTTATATCCTAATTTAACGACTTGATAAGTACATAATATGCCTCCAGCACAGCATTTCTCAACGTCAATAACATTACCAAATAAGTCGAATGGCATTTGTGGGGTTTCTTTTGTAAACTGTAGTCCGAGTACGATCTGAGGAATTCAGTTTTTAGCGGCTTTTGGTTTTTCCATACCATATTCGACATTAAAGATGAAACAGACCATGACCAGTTTAATTAGTACCTAGATATTCACGATATCCTTCAAGATAAATTTACTATAAAGTTATTAAGTGCGTTTACGAAATTTACTATCAATTATGTTGTTGTCGTAAAACGTATTTATAGTAAATTGTATAAAGGAACCTAAAACTAACTTGTTTTCTTAAGTTTATTAATATTAAGTGGGTACTTCGGTTCAATCAGGACAACAATTCGTATAGTAATAAAATGCTAGGCTTTGATTAGATAGATAATTTTAGGTAGAGATGTAAAGTATGAAATAATTATATTAATTAAAAGATACGAACAATTTTCATCTTGAATCATGTTTTTTTTGATAGATGCCTATTGCGGCCATTGCCCATATACCTATACCGTCTTTTTGATTTGGCTTAAAGATTGTAATTTCAAATTTCATCCCCTTTGAAGAACAGACCATTTGACATTCTGCCACTCAGTTCATAAGGCGAATTATTAGCTAAGCTTGTCACTACTATCATTACTAGGTACCTACTAGACTGTGCTGAAGTTCTGCAAGGTCTTAGCCGGGTTTGGTACCATCGTTTTACCCATTCCTGCCGCCATTGCGTCATTGCTTGTTGCTTTTATGGAGGAAGTAGAATTGCCGGTTTGAAAGGTAAAATGATGCATATGGTATTATCATCTCGCCATACGGATAGCATACCATAAACATATTTAGCATCTATAGACTATGGTTGTCCCTTACCATCACTAGGGCTATTTGCTTGTTTGCTATCCTATAATATAAAAATATATATCGACAAATACCTACCGGCTCTTTCTAGTCTCTACATTTGCCTTTAGGTATACCTAAATCTACCCAATATTTAAAATTAAAAAAAATACCTTTTATGAAATTACTCTTTTCGCCCTGTTTGGAACGAAGTATCCACATTTTACAGTCAAGTGTAAGACGGTCGGGAATGATCAAAGACTATGCCGATTGGACTTAAGAAAATTAAAACATTGCAAAACAGTTATACCGAAGAGGTCTGGCTTGAGTGATTTTAGAAATGGCGGCGCATCAACTGGTGACGACGAGTCAGTTTTTCGCAACCGTCTCCACTCGATAAATAATGCCGCGGACTTTGACAAAAACTTACCTAGTCCTGTTTGGTGGCCGGCGGCGCCCGCTCCCCTCCGTCTCCCCCCTCGCCCCGCACTCTCCTGCGTACACCACACATACACCCGCACTCCCCGTTGCTTTTTCTGCCCATTCCAAAGCGCCAGCGCAATCGCAAATTTCACTTCCAATAGGTATATTACCCTAACTATTTACACGCCTACACTAAAATATTCTACTTATATTTATGGCAATTTGTTATTTCACCGACTGTAAAACTGCAGGAACACGACCTTTTACACTATACTTATGCGAGAGTATTAGGGGTAGATGGCGCAGTTACATTGTTTGTCGAGAGTTTGACGTTTGAGAAATAGACGTATTTTATTTAGGATATAACTTATGTGACTCTTTTACTTAGTTTAAGGGTACGAGACCGGGTCTCTTTGGTAGGCATATTAAATTTGTACAATGTAATAATGTTCATCACGCCAACACTTTCTAGACCGGCGCTATGGTCGCATATCATGCAAAACCAACTACTTACGATATACCTACACTATGTTACACAAAAGAGATTTCTATAAAATTGCACTGATTTTCAAACACGAACATCTACGACAATAGCGCGAATAAAAATATGTAAAAATTCAAATAAATCAACAAAAAACAAAACCCAAACACAAAATAATACGACCCGTTTCTAATCTAACATTAACAGTTTATTTATCAGTTTTTATCAAATATGAGTCAAATTCATTAAAAATAATTAAAAAAAAATAATCACAACAACCGAACAACACTTAAATTAGGAAAATAATTACAAACAATTTACAAACACAAATCTAGAGACTGTTCGGCGGACTGTGATCGTATCACTTTAAGATGGGCACAATGAGCACTTGAGTAGGTCTGCTTAATGCTCAGGATGTCCTTGTGCCGCTGCTGCAGCCGCCGCCGCGGCCGCTGCCGCTTTTTGCGCTTGCGCTTGTTTTTCTTGCTCATTTAATTCCTTTATCGCCTGTATTTCTTTCTTTAATTTCATTCTTCGATTCTGGAACCATATTTTAATCTGTCGTTCGGTGAGACAGAGGGCGTGCGCCATTTCTATACGTCTCCTCCGCGTGAGGTAGTGATTCGTGTGGAACTCTTTTTCTAATTCTAGTGTTTGATATCTAGTATAGGTTTGTCTGCCTCGCCTTCTTAAGCCATTTGCTCCTGAAACAAGAAAAAATATTTTGTTAATCATACTTTTATTGGTAAAAGACATCAACAACATACAATGTTTTAAAAAAATATATAAATTGCCACTGCGTAGGCAAAAATTTGTTCATTAGGTAATTATAATTGTATTGTGTATTTAAAAAAATACATGTATTAGAAAAAAACTTTTCAGACATAGAGTTCAGAAATATATTTTGTATTTATTGATTGTCTAAGTATCCAGACCCCTTTCAAAGATCGGCTGCCTCACTATGCCTATTGGGCATATCGCAAAATTGTATCGAAGGCTTAATGTGCTGCCTTACTAGATAGAGACCTGTAACGATTAACCGAGGTTAGGTGTGACAGCTGTAATATTTTCAAAATAGTTCAAAAACCTCGCAAGATCAGAACAAATAACCGCAAAATAATAGTCAATGAACTTTTAGAGACACAAATAAAAATATAAGTGCCCATTCGATTTAGAGAAAAAAGACGTTGTGGTATGTTCTGAACGAACGTTTGATGGTTGAATGGGAGTGTTCGTCTTACATAGCTTAGTTGAAATGACGGTACAATTGCCTTTGACGATAGCTTCATTTCGTTCAACTGTCAATATTGATAAAAGGCGCTGGGTATCCCTTTTAAGCACCGCGAGAGCATCGGAATTAAAAGTGATCATCAATATTCAGTTTAGGTAGGTATCGAATATAAATAAGCTATACTATCAATACATTTTGAATATTTTAAAACAAATAAGTACACACCATCATGCATGCATACCTAAAGGGATAGACAGTGGTGCAACTAGTGTGCAAACGATTGGATAACGGAGTTGAGGTAACGGAGACTGTCAAAAAGTTAATCATGAATTGCTACCCATGCAACGCCAAGGTCCTAACTCCTAGCTCTCTAAACTCAAACATAACTGCGTCAATTACTAGCCTTGTCGGACCAGAAATAAGAAAAATGGTAGCCATGGCGATACGTTGTAAAACTCTATCGTGTTGTAGTAGCGATTATAGTGAGGTGATCGGCCTGTGTTTTATTTCGACGAAATTTGCAGAAAATGTTTCATTCCCGAAAAGATCAAGTCAAGTCAGGTAAAAGTCAGGTAAGGAGACTAAAAACTTCTGAAATCATACATAATTGATACAATGAGGTCAAGACATTTAAATTACTTTTCACCCTGATCTAGTATTTCAAAGATGTATAAATGAATTGGTAAACTTATCGTGATGGACATTTTAAGTTTAATGGTCGATAATTAATTAACGTATTATCTCTACATGGAACAAGTCTTTGAATTCATTACCGAGAAATCGATCGTCGTGAATGATAGCCTATTACGTTCAGAGAGTCGCGAGTAAAGTAAATGTCCTCACTTGTTAAGGTGCTAACGTTACCATAAATAAAATTCTTACTATTTACATAAAATATACCTCACGCAATCATTGTGATACTCTATATAGAGTTTGAATCAAGAATCTTGGGGTGGCTTAGTTTCGTGACTAATTGAAATTCATTGGATATTCTCAGACATTTTAAATATTAGTTGTAAATGTATATAAAAAATTAAAATACCAGTAAATTTTAGGAAGGTTGTTTTATAATAATAATAACATTTACAACAATGATATTTAAAAAAATATCTTAGAATCACATCATAATTTAAAATTTCAGACAGAAATCGATTCATTTTGCAAAAAAGTGTTTAATCAAAGAGTAGCTAAATCAAATATTATCTACGTACTAATATGCAACATATCAATGTTGCATATTAGTACCTACGTAGATAATATTTGATAGGAAAAGCGTAAACCATTAAGTTTTTTTAGGTTTAGGTATTTGAGAGGAAAATCCATAGAATATATTATTATAGGAGTGGTAGAATAAGGGCAGATTTTCTAGTAGAAAAACAGAAGAAAAAAGATGGATAAGTTCGAGATTTTACGTACAATTGTAAAATAAATTAGACGCTACCTACGTCAACTAAGTTATTTCAGATAATGTTAAGATCAACACTTAGAATGATTTACTACTTAAATAACACATTGCCTTTAAAATTGATACAAAAATAAAAGCATTTTGGAACGAGCTCTGAGTACGCTTCTCACAGTGTAAAAGGGTTGCCAACCGATTTAATGGCTTAATTATCTCAAGTACTGCGATCGAGGTAGCTTTTAAAGCCACAGTGCATGTATGGCCTTATCTATTTACTTATATTGACTAACAGCTCGACTTATTTAGTGTTTAGTTAATTGACGTAGCAATAGGACCATACTGAACAATGGGAAACTTTTATTACCTACAATTCCTACAATTTTACCCCGTATTGGTTCGGGCTCCTTTGAAGAATAGATCAACTGCCGTTTCGACAGGCATGTCGTAAAAAGCGACTAATTGGATATGTGAGTCACTACCATCGTGGCTACAAGGTGGTAGAGTTCAGCATTGTCTCGCCCGGGTCTGGTACCACCACCTTGCCTATTCCTGCCGCTATAGCGTCAGTGTTTGTCACTGTTATGTTCCGGTTTGGAGGTGGCCGGTGGCTCGCCACAAGATAGCACCATTAACGTCTTTGGTGTCTATAAGCGATGGTTGACTCTTTCCATCAGGAGACCCATCTTCTTGTTTGCTATCTTTTTTTATATAAAAAAAAAAACATTGAAAGTCTATTTCCGAATGTATGCTTGAATAAATATTTTGCTCACGCATATTTTCATTATATTCTGTGTATTTTTGTTATTTTTATTTGGATTACAATCTACAAAAGGTAAAAAAGGCAAAACATTACATGAATTGTTGCTGTCGTGTACTGGTTTACAGCTGAAGGTACCGTAAAATGGTTAAGTAGCCTTATGGTAGGATACGATAAGAGATATGATTGCAACGAACCATTATGATCTTCGGTATCTACAAGCAACGGTTATCTTTCATCACCAAGAGAGGCGTTTTCTTATTTACCATCCTATATTATAATAAAACTTTACTTAGATACTAATGACAATAAATAAATAACAATCACCACCCCTTAATCCGCTTCTCCATCACCACTTATTATTTATTTACCCCACCGTTGGTCGAGTGATTAGCGACTATGACTGCGAACATGGGGCTCGGGTTCGATTCCCGACCGAGCCAAACATTTGTGTGATAAGCTTAGATTTTTGTATTAATGGGTTTGGGTGTTTCTTAAATATATAACAGTATTTGTGTATGTATTTGTATGTATTAGCATCGTTGACTAACATTCATATCACAACCAAATAATGTGCTTATTTGGGGTTTAATCAATCGCTGTTTCCCTTACGGGATAGGTAGAATAAACCGAACGCCAGTAGATGTTCCGGTTCACCGCAATTCACCGCTTTTGACTGTTGATAAAACGGGTGACCACTCAGCTTAAAATAAATAAACCAACGATTACCGTCACGCTAATACACCCGAAGAGGTACAGTCGTCGGTACTAAAGCTGGTAACTTTCAACCACTGAGACGAGAAGGTTAGAAGATTTTTATGAGACATTGTTGTTATAGATTAAAATTAGAATTGATCTTTAAAATATGCTGTGAAATATAACAAACAGAGTCGCAGGTGGCTACTAGTCTGCTTTTTATATTCCTATATTTTGATCGCCTGCACTTCGTAAACTTACTCGTATATTGTACATTTGATAGACAGACAGTGACCATAGTTTTAGTTTTTATGCTCAAATTCTTTTTAAATTGACTTTAATAGTGGCATTTAACATTATTTATCTATACAACAATGTTTATGTTTTACTATACAACAAAATTATATAACGAAACTTGCTTTCCTTACGGTTAAGTGCACCATTTTAATAATTCACAATGTGTACTGGAGTAGTGCTTAATTGAGTGATGGTAATTACTTAAGCCATAAAAGCCTTTGAGGGTTCCACATAAATATGCTACGACCTATTCTTTTCCCGTGCTCTTTTCTCTTCGATGTAAATAAGTTAATTAAAATGGGTTTGTAGACTAAACTTGAGAGATGTATTGTAATGGAGTGTTTTGTTTTATTTAGTAATTAAATTAATGTATCAAATGGATTTGTCGTTGCATTAGTGAAATAAATTACGCTCAACTAAATAATGGATTGAAAGTTCTGAAAACTGAGGACCACACACGTTTTTTTAATAGGATACAAACAAGTAGCTGGTTTTCTTGATAAAAAGAGATAAAGATTGCCTATAGACACCAATTATGATAATGTAGCGTTGCTACCATCTGGCGTGAATGTAATTTTAAAACGCATTTGTATACTGGATATTTAAAGTACCAAATAAAAAAATTACTCTGACGATCACTGTTGCGAATGCGACAGACCTCGTCACGAGGATAGCAACGCACAATTAAAACCTTGGGTGTCTATAAATGATTTTTGTGTCTTTCCATCAGGAGAGCCATCTGTTTGTATGCTATCTTATGATGTAAATAAAGGAGTAGTCAAGATATTAATACTAAAACTGAGTAGGACGTTGTAGAACTCTACCACTTAAAAGTCACGGTAGTAGCGACCCGTTAAATGAGCTGTTTGGGATAAGTCTACTCTCCAAAAGGGACTAGAACAAGAATTTTTCCCCGTATTGGTCCAGGCCATCTTTGAAGAATAGACTATCTGCCATTCTGCCAGGCAATTCGTAAAAAGCGAACAGTTAGCTATACCTGTCATTACTATCGTGATTACAAGGTGGTATAGTTCCGCAACGTCTCGCCCGGGTATTTTGTACCACCGTCTTACCCATTCTTGTTGCAATAGCATCAATGCTTGTTATCGTCGTGTTCCGGTTCAAAGGTTTAAGTATCCGGTAAACTTATGTGTGACATTGCTATCCCGCCACATGGATAGCGACGCACCATTAACAATGAATAAAATAATGATATAAAAAATGTATTAAATATTTGTTAAAGTTCTGTAATTCGATACTGATTGCGTATTGAACTGCCAAAATTGACTTTTCGATAATTTACACATCTGTTACCATTAAGTTCAACTTAAATATTGTCAATTTGTGCCATGTAAATTCACCGCATGGCAAAACAGTAATAAATATGACATTAACGACTTCATTAAGACCCAAGGCGGAGTTTTGGCTTGCAAAAAAAGACGTGTGAGGAGCCTTTTATAGATATATAATGGCACCAAATGTTTCCGCCGGTGGCAAATCTGAAATATCATCTGTGTGCCGTCGAATTCCTGTAATAGGGTGCAAGAGCGAAACGGGCGTGCTCAGAAGATACCATAATTTATCAGCGCACGTTAAAAATTTAATAATGGTATTCTATATACTGTTATTAATTAAACGTATATTAAATAAAGTTTGAAACAGTTTTTTTTTTAAATTTAAGCTATACATACACGTGCCTTTGTAATACTATGCAAACACATAATTAAACTGTAAAAAGATAAGTCTAAATGATACATGATTGACTTCCTTGTTGTCTAAAGTAGTTAATATATTTGGCTCAGATCATGAGATCCCGGTTTTGATTCTCGGATGTTATTGAGTTAGGTAATTGAGATGTTTTCTGAGTTGTCTTCGAATATCAAAATATCAGTAACAGCTCGTATTCTCGTAGTGGTATGTTAATACCCACGTGTCTCAAATAAGCACTTAAATATGTCGTCGCTTTAGGTGATCATTAGAAATAAGTGTTAATCAGTATCAAGTCGGTAAAATGCAGCGACAGGGATCATCACCCATCTCACCTACTGATAAACCGGTAAATTGTGGTGAATCGAAACGTCTGTTGATTTTGGGTTTACTCTGCCTACGTAACAGGCGTGATTATGCTTGATGTACCTATTCGTAATTTTGTCAAGGGTAATACCAGTAAATGCATTATCAATGATTAAGTAACCGTATCCCAAAATAAGCATGTGAAGTTTCTATAGAAATTATTGGTATAAGTTGGTCCCAAGATTCTATCTGAACAAGTGTCAGGTCTAACCCGTTTAGCAACACGTGTCGCAAACAAAAGAAACTTGTCCAACTTCCCCCCGCCCCCTGCCGAGCGACAAAAGGATTGCACAAGTTATATTAGTCGTAAAGAATTTTGGACAAAGATGTATAGCCCGTAAACCGCCAGTAATTCTCAATGTTCCCGCAATCGAGGGACATTTGCAACAACTGTTGTTTGTTTCATTGTTTTAATTGTTTCTAATTTGTAAAACTTTTCTGTGATTTACGACTGTTTTTTCAACAAATCAGTGGTTTCAGTTTGAACGCACTCTTTTAACATTTGTCAAAGTACTTTTGATTTATGAAAAATGAATAGTATTTAGTGTTAAAGAGAAATGTTATTGTTATGAATCTTATACTTTCGTATACTTTCTACAGTTTTGATATTTTAATTCTGCCCAAATCAAACACTAATATTAATTGTGCTTTTATATCATTAGATAACAAACAAGCAGATGGATCTCTTGATGGAAAGAGAAACCAACGCTATAGACATCGAAGATGTTAATGGTGAGTTGCTATTCGTGTGGCGGGACGGTAATGCCACATGCTTAAGTCTACCGGCTATCTTTCACTCCAAACCAGAATACGACATTGACAACCATTGACGCTATTACGACGGGAAAAGGTAAGGTGGGCGAGACGTTGCGGAACTCTACAACCTTGTCACGATATAGCGAATCGT
>DWBA01000985.1:0-11528 GCA_018236825.1 Apodemia zela
CAGGCAATTCAGAAAATTTGCGTTTCTTTCAGTTTTCTGATAAAAAAATCGTTTTCCGGGATTGGATAAGTGTCTGGTTGGCGATAGGCTAGCCACCTATCATATTGTGGGACCAAGTATCTCCGGCTAATTGTGGGTCCACTAGTTGTGCCTCTGCCTACCTCTTCGGGGATACGGGCGTGAAGATACTTTAACTTACATATTGTAAATTTAAGAATATGAATCCTGAAATATATTAAGTAAATACCTATACCCAGAAATACAAATATCTATGCTCATCACAGAAATGTCTGATTTTTTTGAGGATTGAATTTGAGCGTCGTCGTCTCAATCGATGACTTAAACTCGGCCACGCAGCAGGGATAGATAAATAATATACATTAACATAATTGGTATTAGCTATCATAAAAAAAACTACATGCGCTTCACGCTATAGGGTTAGCAATCTGTCTTATGTCCATTTAGTGATTTGCTTCGCAATTTGCATCGTTAACGGAATATTCGCTGCACTTGTCTTTCTCACGTATAATCACGTCTAAGAATATACTTTAGTAAACCTTTTCAGGGTTCCGTGGTCTACAAGGAACCCTTATTGATTTCATCCACCTGTCCGTCCGTCCGCCTGTCCGCAGCTTAGCTTAGAGACTTTGTACTAGAGTTGTAATTTGGCATGTAAATACACATTAATCACGACGACAAAGTACTAACATAAAATATTGAAATAAATGTGGTACCGTACCTGCTTGACAGATAAAGTGGGATGTCTTTTTTTCGCGTAAGTATTTCATAGTGTGGACACCAACACTTTGAAATGGACGCTGGATAGGTTTCTTTATTGTGCGTTTGAGACAATTTGTCCATTAAATTCCGTTTGTCAAATATTAAATAAGCTTTAAATTGCTAATTTTGTTGGAGTCAAGTCGGCCACGTGCCCTTCCAGATGAATTGAAAAAAATCACAGTAGTAGTATATATTTCACCGTAAAATTGTAAATACCATTAGATTATAATCTACCGTAGTAATATTATAAAATAACTGCTAATCTTACCAAATTATAAACTTTCTAGCTATATTATAAACTAACGCTTTTTACACATTTACATTGACATACTTATATAACAACTTTAAATAGAAGACTCTACAAGTTTACGAATGATAGTACACAAACTAACAAAACATCCTTGGTTACTTGGAGAAGTATAAGCGGATATATCCGTCATTAGCGTTCAAAAGGTTATACCTTAAAGGTATAAAACAATGAAAAGTCCATATTCTTGGACTGCATAATTGTGATGGACAACTACGGAACCATAGATTCCGTGTAGACCGAGACGCTTTGTGTCTGTTGGATTACTCCGCTATTACAGTTACAAAGCAACATTGTCCAATACAAGCAAGACTAGCCTTTTGTTTTTAGTATTAATTTACTACGCCTTAAGCGTAGTCACCACGTTTGAAGTGTAGTAACTTCTTCATTCGATTGTTTTACTCATCGACAGGTTTTCGTAAATGTTCTATTTGTATAAGTAGAACATTTACGAACAACTACAAAAATTAGGCAGTGTATGCTGCCTAATTTTTGTAGTTATCTGATGTTAAGATGTCGAAGTGCTTATTAAATATATTAAACCGTACAGAATTTTGGTAGATTGCCTAGTAAATCGGGACAGCACGTGGTGTGCTTTGGGTACTAAAAACTTTTCACCGTCATTCCGTCAATATGCTCCTTAACCTGGCTATAATTATCAATATAATCTTTATACATGAGCGTATATAATGGAGGGGTTTCGGAGTTTCGGATCCTTTTAGCGAAATAAAATTATTATTAATAACAATTTGTATCCGGGTATCTGTGTTTATATATATATAATTAAATCAAATTATTTATTACACCATTTAGAAGTTCTTGGTACAACTTGTTAATTTTTGTACATTTTGGAACCATTGGATCCCATATACAAATAAAAGATGTAGCGGCGGATATCTATACATATCCTTCTGTACGGTGTATAAAAATGAGCGTTTTAAAGTTTAAAACCTCAAATAAGGAGACATGTCTATATTAATGTGTTTTAAACATTTTTGGGCGTGAGACATTAGGTTGTTTAAGGTATGGTTTTGAAAATAGCATAATTTAATTGTTTCATAAAACATTTACTTAAACTATATTTTAAAACTTTATTGTCTTGCTTTCAACGCTGCGAATTCTGCCTGTTTCAGCGTAGTAATAGGTATCTTAAACTTGTTTGATATGAATGTCGATGTAAAAATAGTCGACTATTAGATTTTACGGGAAAATAATAAAAAAAGTGTCTAAAACTGTATTAACTCCCTAAATATAATCCTAAGTCATTGTAAAAAAATTATATTTCTCCGAAAAAACATTAATAACATTTTTGTCTGACCCAGGCACGAGGAAATTAGCTTGGAAGTAAAATAAGAAATAGTTGTAAGTTTCTATTCTCACATTCTTGTGATAAACTTGCAAGCTCCAAGATACAATTGTTCCTCGAAGAACTAAATTTACGCTTACTATTTCAACTACTTGAAATTCCAAAGTGACAGTGTCCATGTTTTAGGTTATATTATAACTACCTGAAGCTCACGAATTCACTAGCATGAATAGTAATCCAATTATTTTTTAAAATAAATATGTATCATCATGCCGAAATTTACTAAAATTCATTTAATGAGATTGTAAATGGGAGAACAATATTATGAATTTTCCTTCAAATTCGGCAATGCATACAATTTATTATTGATTTACATAGAATACCTATCACAGACCAATAGCGTACTTTCCACATTAAGCTGACTTAAATGTAAAAAATTAACATATATACTTACACAGGTAGTGAGAAAAAGTCATCGCGGCGGTTCTCTTGTGGGGTTGCTAGAATAAATTTATATCGTTGGCCAAACGCCAACTTCATCGATAATCGCTTGTTGCTTTGGATCCCGGACCGGCTTTTATATGTATTCCAAAGTTTAAGGTTCCAGAATACTTTTGAGACCCAGTAGACAAACACGGGACCACTTCTATTGCGGTTTTTGTTATTTTTTTATATTAAACGTAAATGTACAAACGGCTAACTTTTTTTATTTATTTCTAATTTTTTTGACATTTTAACTTTAAAACCAATAGAAATACGCAGTTAGATGTTATGATCACATATCAATGTCGCAAGATTAAAATAATAAATGCCGCTCTGAAACCTGTTTCCTATAAGTAAAATAGGATATTTACTCAGAGTGCCTTTGCACAATTTTGCCTGGATATTAATTTTATTTTGTTTATACATTAACGAGAAATCTCGATGTGTCTGTGATGTCTTGCGATTGCAATTTATTGTTTTATTTTAAGAAAACCTGATTATATTTTTATGTATTCGTTTCTGCTTTTGTGTTCGCTAATAAATATGGCATTTATAGAAAACAAGAAATGTAACGTAAATATTTCGATACAATCGCTAAGAAATTCAAAATGTCCAGCGCGCTCTCGATGTCAAATAACTTCAGTTCAATCTAGCGTTCTCAAAGAGGTGAACGTAACTTCGCGTTATTGCTTTATTTAACGGTGTTTATAATTTATCCTCCTAATCATTAAAACATTCTTTGAAGATACATTTTGTTATGTTAAATTATAAAGTGATAGTGTAGTGCCTTCTTTCATTGATATTTTGTGAATAATTTTACTTTACAGGTAAGCACGATTAGTATGTATCTAACCGAAATAATTTTCATTCATTCTACGAGTATATTGTTCATAATTTTAATCGAAATATTTCCCAAATCAGCCGTTACTTTATAACTATTAAATAAATTATTTATTAAATGTGTTATTTGATATGTACAAGCTAAATATATACACTTTAATGATCTTATCAATTATTATATTATTATGTCTAAATTTATTTCTTTTGTCACAGTACATGTTAAGATGCACCACCTCCTTTAATTATTTTCTTTCTGGATTACATGAGGTTGGCCAGTCTTAGGCGTTACGTTAAACCTATGTACATATTTGTTGTGCATGAATATGAATAAATAAATACATTTTATACATGTGATAGTATTAAAATTACTTAGAACATTATTTACTATAATTTAGGTTTTAGGGGATATGGTCCGGTGTTGGTATTGACCACATGAAGTCCCGAGTTCGATTCCCGGGTCGGACAATTACAGTTTTCTGGTAAAAATGACATTGGATAAGGGCCCTGTTGGCGATAGGCTTCGGCTAATCGTGGATGGACTAGTTGCACTTCTGCCTCACTTTTCAGGGATACGGGCGTGAAGATACTTTTACTTTTTAATTTAGGTAAATAAAAATAAGGTAAGTACATATACTAATAATACTTTAATGCGTTTAATTAATAAATTAACTCAAATTGTACACAATTATTAATTTTATTTTTACCTGCGTAATTTTATAAATTGCAATTATTTACATTACTTAATTGATACGTCATTAAATAAATAGGTACCTTCCTAGTTATTGCATTGAAATTTTTATTGGATTATTATTTTATCGATGTCTGTGGTATTGCAATATTTTGTCATTGTTTTCTCAAGGTATATGTACCTAGGTATATTGTTTGTGTAAGTTATAATCTTCATGGGCAATCGTGATGATTTATTTATATTGATAATCTGTCTCGCTACTGGGCCGCACGAAGGTCGGAGTACATCGGCGCATTCCAAGCAGTGATTCAGGATTTAAATTATGATATTCATAACTAAACAATGAAACTATCCAAAAAAGAAGTCAATAACAGATAAGCGATAATATCAGATAATGTATAAATTCTTTAGACTCAGGCCCGGTGCCTATATCTATAAAACGACGCGTTTTAATACCGAGTAATAACGAGTAAATGTCAAATTCCCAAATTGTGATAGAAACTATGATACGCCTCGTTATTATTAAATTGCTCAATGATGGATCGCTTATTATAGGAAGCCGGTATTAATTAGTACTACCTACGTAGATATAAGGAGTGCAAAAGTAGTTCATTCGAAACGACCGGTATTTCCAGAGAGTAAGTAGGTATTTATATTATTTTAACTCTCAACTCTTTTAGTTATCTAAAAGACCCAATTTTAGTAGGCAGTTATCTGGTTTTTACATCTCTTTGTTGTGATAACTGAGGACCGAATACCAATCATATTCTTGGTAATCTTTCAATCACCGGATGTTATAAATACATTTACGGATATTTAACATTAGAAAGGTTACAAATCTATATTAATTAATATTAATGTTATAAATGCGAAAATTTGGATGTCTGGATGGATGGATGTTCGTTGCTCAATCACGCCAAAACCACTGAAGGGATTTGGATGAAATTTGGCAGAGGATTCACCAAAAACTTTTATAATGCAGCAGGGTGCACGTTGCAGCTAGTACATTAATATTGCTGAATCGGTCAGCTAGTGTTACACCACATATTTTCCATAGTCGTCTTATCTCTTACTTTCATGCTCATTAAATTAACATACCCACATTTTGCTTTGTTTATAGACGAAATCATTTTAGGCTTTTTTAAATTTAAAAGCTTACGACTGCATCTTTAAATAATGGCAAAATCGTTGAGATGATGCTAAGTAGAAACAATTTCATTCATATACCTACTCCAAATTTTTAATAAATTGTATTTAAGTATAGGTCCATACATAAATTAACTTTCTTTCATTTGGGTTGGCGCGAATGGTGATCTCTGTCGCTTCTTTTACAACCTAAACGATTACAATCACAACCTAGTCTAAAAGCTTTATTTATTATGATTTCCGAAACACAGAGGCTTTAATACACCGATAGACTGTGGTTTTTTCTTTATATCATAAGATAGCAAACAAGCATATGGGTCTCATGACGGAAAGAGTCAACCATCGCCTATAGACACCAAAGATGTTAATGGTGCGTTGCTATCTTGTGGCGAAGTCTTAATGCATGCATAAGTTATGCAGATAAAAACATGCATAAGTTTACCAGCTACCTCACCACCTAAACCGGAACACGACAGTGACAAGCACTAACGCTATTGCGGCAGGAATAAGTAAGGCGGTGGTACCAGACCCGGGCGAGACAATGCTGAACTCTACCACCAAGTAAATCTCAATTAGTATCTATTGAATTATATGCGTGGCTTGATTTTTAAAATTTTAAATTACCTATCTTTACAAACATTCATTAATATCTTCACGCTAAATACCTTACAGAGTAGTCAGAGAGAACTTAATTCCAAATATCATCATCCAGACAGACTTGCTTGCTTCCTCTAAATTTATAAAAAATTGCTGTAAATATCAAACTGATTATGTAGTAGATAATAGATAAAGGAAATTTGATTCAGATAAGTGTCAAAATATCAGTTTGTCAATGGCTGTCAATGTGGAATGTAAACGCTGTACAGGTGTCTGCACATTCATTGATATCCAGTCAGATTTATGAGACACTTTTAAAGAATCCTCAGGTAGTATAAACTAGGTGGTAGAGTTTTGCAACCTCTTAACCTTTGGTACCACCGCTTTACCCTTTCCTGTAGCAACAGCGTCCGTGTTTGTCACTGAAGTGTTCCAGTTTTGTGGGGTAAGATAGCCGGTAAACTTATTCGTATAAATTCATGTGTCTTTCTAACAACGTCACACGAATAGCAACGCACCTTTACCACCTTTGGTGTCATATAGGCAATTGTTCTCTTTCCATTACGAGAACTATCGACTTATTTGCTATCCTATGAAATAAGAAAAAGGTTAAGAATATTATGGATTACGTGAGCTATATTTGATTTTTTGGGACAACGATGTAATGTGGCCATCCCGGTCGGAGATGTAATGTCACGTGTATACGTTTAAAAGTTAAGGCGGGGTGGAAGCCAATGTGGAGGAGATGTCGCTGAAATATACCTATACTCTAGTAGGTGGTATCGATGGCATTGGCAAGTCAAAGTCATACCTACTTTAAATGTATCATGAAATAGGGTTTTTAATGTAAAACATCCTTTGACGCACCTTGGTATTAAAATCAGTTCATATGCCGTGACGCCAAAAGGTATGATGCTCTCTTATGGCGTTTGTTGACTCACTCGCTGGCATTCCTTTTCCTAGCCCTAAAAAAATATCAAAATTCCTAGTCCTAAAATAATTCTATTTATAAAAGTAACTTAAAAATTATTAAACCGACTTCAATATCTGTCATCTATACCTATATCTCAAAACTACTAAACTGATTTTGATGAAATTTGGACTTTTACCTAAGTTGGAATATACCCGATTTAAATCAAAAAGGATAATTTCGATATGTCTTTTAGTTTCCGAGAAATTCGTGGATATAACTACAAATATACAGACATGTATTCGTGTGTGCATGTAACACACATGAAATTTAGCACACGTACTTGGAAGCCTATTTATGCTTTCAAGCACGTGATCTAATGGTCTATTTAGAACATCGTTCTCAAATTTATCCACAAATATTAGGTATCCAATTTGAACAGTATTAGGTACATACCTACATTTAGGTCAAACTGATAATCCTCCTTTTTTGAAGTCAGTTGCAAACTAGCAGTTCCCGGCGACTTTGTCCGCGTGACCCATACGAATTACTTACTTTTACTCAGTAAAAAAGTAGCCTATGTGCCAGTACCCAGTGATAATGTAGATTTGTAGATTTATATTCTATACTTTCCATCGTCGGCACTTGGTGAAATTCCATTGTAATTAGACACAACTCTTACACACACTTGTACTTTAATTTCACTACACAATACATAAATTTAAGTATATTAATCAACCGGTTTCACTTTTTAAAGCATCTTCAGGATTTAAGTTACTTTGACGGGTTAACAATTTTAAAACTAATACGAAAATGGAAACGTGGAACTTGTGTTACAATTGTCATAGTCGGACCAACGTAGATAAGCTTTTCAATGTCTGATGATACGTACCTATGCCAAGATTAAGTTGACGGAAACTGTTGCCGTTAGGTTTCGGGTCGGTGTACACGAAGTTGTGGAGCACGCTGTGCGCGATGGCGCGCGAGCCGCACCCGCAGCTGTCGCGCATGGCCACCGACATCATCAACCACATCGCCAACCAGGTCAGTCATCACCTTCAACTGATACTCGACACACCAAACACATCATTGACCCTTGTAAGTTTTTTAAGACTATACTATCTGCCATTCTGCCAGGCAGTTAATAAAAGGCGAACTATTGGGAATGTGTGTTACTACCATCGCGACTACTAGGTGGCAATAGCATCAATTCTCGTCGTTATCGTGCTACAGTTTGGGGGGTAAGGTAGCTAGTAGACTATGCATGTTGTATTACCAGCCATATAAGGCTTCTGGTCCCGTCACACGTATAGCAACGCACCATTAACATCTTTGGTGACTATAGGCGATGGTTGTTAATACATTTTTAGATATAAGTAAGGTATTCTGATCCCCCCGTTGGTCGAGTGGTTAGGTTAGGTTTGTGACAGATTTTAAATTGGTTCCACCTATCATATTTTATTATAGTTAGGTTGCTACCTTTCATATTTTATTATACAGTCCACTTTATTTACGTCCCGTAGGACCCTAACAGTGTGTGTATTGTGTAAATGATATGTGTGTGTGTGTTAGGTGGACAGCGTGGGGCACGAGGCGGAGCGGGCGGAGCGCGTGGAGCGGCCGGGCTCGAGCTCGCTGCCGCCGTCGCCCAACACGCGGCCCGTGCCCCCGCCCCGCACCAGCACGCTGCCGCACCCGGGTACGTAGTGATGTGGCTCAGGGGGACAGCGTGGGGTACGAGGCGGAGCTGTTAACATAATAACGCTGTTGTAGGCCTGAGTAACTAGCGCTTTAAATTATTTTATTACTTTGAATGCACTTGGAGGCAAATTTGCAGGCTGCCTTCCAATATCCCACGCAATTTAAGCGGTGGACTTGATGGCAATTCTGTTCTTTAGTGGCCTAGAGCCCAGGGTTCTTTAATGTTTATATAATGGGATATGTCATACGCAGGTCACCGTCGCGGCAAGTCCGGTCTGCCGCACACCATCTCCGAGGACTCGGTGGCCATGCGCGACCGCGACCGGGAATCTTCCTCGTCTACCTCCAGTAAGTCAACCTAATTTTTTTAATTTTCGTTTCATTTTTGTAGTTTTTTTATAAGGAAATTACCAAAACCTTCAATACCAGGTGTCAGGTTTAAGATTAAACTGCCAACTTCATTACAGATACATTAAATATTTATATATTTTCTAGCTAACAATATGAGCAATTTTGGGAAACAGTTTCAGTTTTGCCCATTCGACATTCAGTTTGATTTGCTAACTTTTGGGCTATTGTCGAAAAATGTCTTTGTTGAGTTCTATTTGTGGTTGTGTATTAGTACAACCTTCTAGCTTAAACAACTCAATTGGTGCCTTTTTTCACTGGCGATATTACATATATCTTAATAGATTTCCACAGACTTTAAGGGTTGTTTTATTTTCTTTTAGTTCCCCTTGCTTATAACTCTCTGTTTACTTTTCTTAATAGGCCTAAAAAAAATGTTGATAAAGATTGTACGACATTAGAATAATAATGTCTAAGTGTACGTGGGTGTGTGTGCCAAAATGTTTAATTCTCTTAGTGTAATAGACTTTAATTCGTTCGACTCATAGCGGATCACTAATTAGGACTAGTACTCGCCGAGTCCGGAGTTATTAGCCGTTACGTTTTTGATTGACGGGAGTAATGTTTTACTCCAGGTCAGTCGCATAAGAAGCCAATAGTGGAGACTCAGTTCGTGGAGTGGGCGAGCAGCCACTTCGCGAGGGGCGCGGGCGCGGACAGCGCGGCGGGCCCGCCCGGCCCGTGCTGCTGCGGGCCCGCCGCCGCGCCCGCGCCCGCGCCCGCCCCCGCGCCCGCCGACTGCGAGAGCTCGCCCTACCACGAGCGCGTGTGGCGGCGCGCGCGGAATGCCAGCATCCGGAGAGAGGCCCGGGGTGAGCACTTGCATCCCAAGGATTGTTCACTGTCTTGTGTTATGTGCACCTATCAAACTTTGTATAAAGTCCAGGAAAAGCAAACGCAACATATAACACACCCTTAAGCTGACTTTAAATGTACCACCTACGCTCTTTGCCTTACCCATACAAAATGTCCCAAATTTAATACCTTTTTCGATCTAAAAAGTGTAAGTAAAGTGAAGTCAAGCCAAACATTATCTGACAAATTAAATTTATATAATAATCCATAAATTTCTTTTAACAAACGGAAATTTGTGGAGATTTTATTCTTATTATGCACGCTGCATAATAAGAGTAAGATCTCCACACTGCACGCTGCAGCTAGTGTTTTATACACTAGCTTATTTTATACACTGCAGCGTGCAGCCCGCTGCATTGTAGAAGTTTTTGTTGAATCCCGCGGGAACGACTCATTTTTTCGGGATAAAAAGTAGCCTATGTGCTATTCCAGGTTATCATCTACCAGTCTTCCAAATTTCATCCAAATCCGTTCAATGTTTTCGACGTGATTGAGCATCAAATATCCATACATCCAAACTTTCGCATTTATAATATTAATATAGATTACATATAATATGTACTATGAAATGTCTTGACGGAAAGAGACATCCGTTACCTATAAATAGCAAAGATATTGGTACGTTGCTAACCTTGTGGAGATGATGAGTGGCTCGAAGGACCAACATAACATTTAACATTGACACTCGTGTCACACGTGTGGCGGCGCAGCGCTGCGGGACGGGCGCGTGAGCCGGCTGGAGACGCAGATGTTCCACTCGCGCTGCCAACTGCCGCCCTCCGTCGTGCTCTTCCACCCCTACGATCAGCACATCGCCGTCGCCTCCAAAGACAACTTCGGGTAGGACTTATGATGATAATTCAATTTTATTTCATTCGCCTTGAATAACTTTTTCGGAAATTTAAAAAAAACACCTTTTTTATTTCCCAACTCGGGAAATAAACCTAGACCCTCATGTGGTCAACACCGACGGTGGACCACTAGACCTCGGACATCATCTAAACTTTTCATAAAACTAAAATCAATATATCACGCCATTGTCTGGTGCTTTAAAGGTTATTCAACAATTAACACTTTTCTACACTGAACATTGAGTAACTTAACTAAAAATAATTTGACGTGTCATAAACCTGTAGAAATCAAATTAAATAAACATGTCTGTATTGTTTAGATGATATTATCTTTTGTATAAAAAAATAAAGATAAAAAGTAGGTGGTAAATAATAAGTGAATTTTTCGCACAGAATCTGGGATTGGGGTACCGGAGCCAAGCTGTGCGTAGGTGGATGGAAACGGGCGTGGGGCCGCATCACGGCGCTGGCGTACCTCAACACGCACGCGCGCGCCATACTGGCCGTGGGCTCGCACCAGGGGAACGTCGCGCTGTACAGGTGAGACCACTTCACGGCGCTGGCATACCTCAACACGCGCGCGCGCGCCATACTGGCCGTGGGCTCGCACCAGGGGAACGTCGCGCTGTACAGGTGAGACCACTTCACGGCGCTGG
>DWBA01000986.1:0-11528 GCA_018236825.1 Apodemia zela
GGTGAAAAGGAACGGTTTCCTCTCCGCTAGTGCTGCACTCTGGCGTGATAAAATTGCAGTAATGTCTCCTATTGGAAAGGCACAATGGCATAATTGTTTCTTCTGTCTCTTATTCACAATGCATTCATTCAGGAGGAGTGAAAACAGTGATGGTCATTGATTTAGCTTTTGTTAAGAGGTGTTAGTCTCTCCTGAGGATGCTTTGGTAAATAAATTGTTTATGTTGTGAAAAGTTGGTACAGAAAGGACAATTATACCACAGGGGTCTTCTTTGATTTCTGAACCTTTGGTGAGAGTTTATTCCAGATATTTGCTGCTTTTCTTGTTCAAATGGTATTACACATTAAATTATCTAACTTTTATCTCTCATTTGAAAGTTATAGCGTATAGTCTTTACATAGTATAAAACAAATTCGTTTCTGCTGTATGTTCGTATGATGGATTTCAATGTGTTTTTCAACAATAGACAGAGTTATTCAAGAGGAAGATTTATACGTATAGTACATGCATATTACGTTATTCAAGAGGAAGATTTATATGTACAGTACATGTGTATTACAATCAGGGCAAAGTGGGGGCCGGTCGCAAGTTTACCTTATAAGTTATGAAGAGGAACTAGTTACAGCTTTGTATGCTACTGGTGGCTGTTATCTCTTAAAATTAGATGAGACATTTTTGTTTGTTTTTCGTATGTAAAAATGAAATAATATTTGTAGGATTGTTTGGTATGGGCAAAGAGCTGTCTCGCAAAATGTCGACGACCCGCGCCAACGTGTCGAAGGTGGAGGGCGCGGTGTACGCGCTGCGAGTGCGCGGGGGCGAAGCCCCGCCCGCGCTGCTGCTGCCCGAGCGCTGGGACCACACCGACGACGACGAGGGGTTCTTCTAGTTACCTAATTTACCTCACTAAATAAACTTATCACAACTACATACCATGACTATCATTATTACATCCTCGCGCGTTTAGAAAACGTCTTGCGAATGGAAAACTATATAATATGAAATATTATTTTTTAATTAGATGAATAATTTCAGTCCTCATAAAGCATATACAACTTGACTGGTAAAAAAACTGAATGAGGCTATTTAGTAATCAATTCTGATACAGAATATGTTTTTTATTCCAATTTTCCAGTAAAATATACAGTTGACCCGTTAAGCTAACTCGTCTTTCTTTGATCTACAGGAGTATGATGTTATTCTTACCAAAGTAATTAAAGGATGAACAGCACTCGTCAATTAAACTTGAAAACATAACAAAGTAAATATCTAGCTATAAAACGTGTCTGTCCTTCATTTATAAGCAACTGAGGCTGTCAATTTAAAAATAAAATACAGCCGTATCCCCGAAGAGGTAGGCAAAAGTACAGCTGGTGCAACTATGATAAGCCGAATATACTTAGTTCCACAATGTGATACGACCCGGGACCTTATATGGTCAACCATTAATATATTATGCACTACCCAAGCTTTTTCTCTCAGCATCACGGAAGGTAAACTGTGAGAAAATGCATAGCATTAAGTTACGAATTTGTACCATTTTTGTGCAATAAAGTATTTAAATAAATAAATAATGTTGATGTCCAAGTCTTCACAGGCAACGCCCGTGCCTGAGCCGTCAGTGGAGATTTTGAGGGCTTTTTTATTAAGTCCCTCTTTACGGCGAGTTGTATTTTGTCGAAGTTTAATCTAACCAATAGGGTTTCTGTATTTTTTTAATGTCATTCGATAACAAACAAGCAGATAACTTAATGCAAGAAATCATCGCCATAGACACCAAATATGTTAACGGTGCGTTGCTATACGTGTGGCGGAATACTAGCTACTAGAGGTTACTTAACCCTCCACACCGGTACACGACAATAACGAGCATTGACGCTATTGCAGCAGGAATAGGTAAGACGGTGGTGCCATATACCCAGACGAGACGTTGCGGACCTCTACCACCTAGTAGTTACGATGCTAGTGTCACGTACAGCCAATATTTCGCCTCTTATAACCTGCCTGGCAGAACGGCATTTGGTCTATTCTTCAAATGAGACCTGACCAGCACGAAGGAAAAATGTATATTTTATTTATCCGTCAATATTCATTCATTCTCCCAAATTTTGGGGACACCAATAACTGGGACTATTCTGTTATCACTTTAATTATTTAATCTAAGTTAAGTACACGTGTCACTACGACACGTGTAGCCAAATGTTAGGATTTTACGAAATGCCTGGCAGAATGGCAGATGGTATTCTTCAAACGGGGCCCGGACTAACATGGACTATCTATAATCATATCGCCTATACATACCAAAGACGTTATGCTGTTACTATCCGTTTGGCGGGGCGGTAATGCCACATGGTGGCTACCTTACCCTCTAAATTAAAATGCGACAGTGATAAGCGTCGATGCTATTGCCCCAGAAATAGATAAGGCTTCTCTTAAGACTCCTCTACTGTACAAAAAAAGTAGGCATTTCTTTATAAAACAAATATATTTTTATCCACACTCAAATATATCTTCACATTTGAGAAGTAATGTTTACTAATATGAAAGGATTCTTTAAAATTCATTTTAAGATCTCACCTTACTTATAATTACTAGGACCTACATAACATTTTATAAATTCTTAACATAGCTTATATTTACACAATATCTTCTGAGTATTCCTGACTCTCTCCGGGCTCTGGTTGCCACTCATCAGACTCGTCGGTTCCATACGGGTCCTCTTCAGACTCTGATTCGCTATAATCATTGCCTCTTTGTCGGACTTTGCGAACTCTTTTCCCATTCACGATCAGCCCTGAGTCGTGGTCTGGTGAAGCGTCCGCGGGAACTCGTTTCCTTCTTCTTTTACCTGTTATGTTGAATCTGTTATTTGACAACTGACTATTTTATCCTTCTTCCGTAATCCAAATTTCTCGCCAGGAAACAGGCCCAATGTAACGGAAAGATACTTCAAAAGTACCCGTACTCGGCGTCTGCCCATCGCGCTTAAAATAAATAACGTATGATATATCGCGCGCGATAATAGAGAGGTTTCACCAATAAGAAGAACTTATATTTCTTTTGATGCCACGGCAAACGTTTCCTCATTGCACGCCGAAAAAACGAGATATAAGTTCTTCTTATTGGTCAAACTCAAATCTCCCTTTTATCTCGCTCGACATATCACATGCTGTTTACTTCAGCGGGAAGGTTTTTTTGAATTGACTATCTGCTTTCCTGTTAGTTCGTAAAAGACGAATAAATAGCCATACCTGTCACTATATTATCGTGACTACTATGTGGCAGAGAGATGAGGTAGACCAACACTAGATAGAAATACATGTATGTATTTCACGTCAGATCTCTTACAAAGTAGGCAGAGAGAACGACGATACGTCACGATCCTTGCAGATTTGTCTTAATTCCACATTCATTACTCTACATACAGACACTCCGGTTGCGATGACTCTAGACACCACCTTTGGACAGTACCCGATCAATCTGATCAAGGTAAAAAAGTCCTTAAAAAAAGCATTCAATAGTGTTCACGCCACTGCACCATTTTATAAGATTTTTAGAAAGAAGTAATAAGGGGTAAACTGTTAAAACAGTGCTACAAGCGCTTTTAAATAATTATGCTCAGCACACTTCACTCCGTCTACACAGGCTTACTTCTTATTATACTTTATCCTACGCCACTGCCATTCTGACACATTATTTTCAGTAAACAACTAAACAATTATGCAACGGTCCCCCTAAACAAGTTTGTCCTCCCTACCTCTAGTCTCCATGGGTTTAGAGTTCAGCAACGGCTTACCACTGCCTCACCTATTCAAAGTCAATGCTTATCACTGTCTTGTAACGTGTTCCAGTTTGAAGGATAAGGTAGCCGGTTAAGTCGCTTCTTTGCTTCAATAACGTGTTACAGGTCCCGGCACGTAACTCGAGCGCTGGCCGTTATTGCGCAGAAATACAAAACACGGTATCGCAGGGGTAAGCGATTGTACACATGCGCAGTTTGCCCCTCCAGTATCACTCCAGCGCTAGAGTTACGTGCCGGTACCTATACCTAGAAGTTCGATGGTAGTGACACGATTAGCTTTTGCTTGTCTTTTACGAGCTGCGTGACAAGCAAATTCAGTTCTGTTCTTCAAAAGAAGCCTGGTCCAACGCGGGAATCTGAAAAATAAAAACTGAAACCAGTCTTTAGGCAATAGTTACCTGGTACCGTTGTGGAGTAAGAAAAGTGAACCTAATTTCAATAGAAGTTCTAGTTCATCACGATTCACCGGTTTGTCGGTTGGCAAGTTGATTATAAAAATCAATTTTTTTGCGATAACCGAGACTGATCGAGGACGAGGAGGGGTGCTAGCACACCACCACCTAATTCCGAACAAGTCTTAAGATTTCAAGTTTCGTCGATATCACTGAAAACACCACATTGATATTTTTGTCCAGCCCGGATTGAACCCTTGGCGCAAAGATATATATGTATGTTGTAACTTTCAAGGCCAAAAGGAAACAAACCTGTCAAGAGCGAGTTGGACTCGCATACCGAGGGTTCCGTACAAAGTTGTAGGTAATCTTAGCTACATATAATATCTTTTAATTACGGTTTCTTGTGATGTAACTAAAAATTTATCGTTTTCGGATTTTTTCCTTTACATATGCTATAAGAGATTGCTTCTTGCCAAATTTCATAATTCTAGGTCAACGGGAAGTACCATATATATAGGCTTTGATTCCCTTTCAAAATGGTCATATTTTTTGAGCGCGATGACTTACTAAGTAGTTTGATTTTTTCACAGCTAAGAGGGACCATAGACTCGAGTATTTGATATAAATTTCAACCTCTACGCGTTCCTGAGAAAAAGGGTGATCCGAGTGATCCTATAAGGGTTCCGTTCCGTTTTTTACTTTTGAGGTATGGAACCCTAATAATACTGCACTAGTAAATATATGTAAATATATGATTTATTTCAAAGCTTAACATAAGGATGTTACATATTGAAAATACATTAAGACGATTTCTTCAGATCCTCGTGTCCACGCTTCCATTGCAGTCGCAATTGTTTAGTGAATACAAGCGACGATATTTATATTCCCACAGCTTATAGCCATACTTAAGTAGGTTACGAGTAGTCCAATTATAATTAACAGGAGCAGAAGAAACATCTTGTTTTTTCAAATATGTGGTTCGTTCTTGCTTGCTTAAAACAGACTGAAAATATAGACAAATGTTAATAAAATATATTTACCACCATTTGGTTGATTTTGACATAGGCCTAACATAGTATAGCCTAATGATTTATCAGTGGTAGGATCAGTGAACGCAGTGCCGGTTTTTTTTGGGGCAATTTTTTTCACTGAGATTCGAATGGTTCTATGGTTTTATCTATATCTATTTAAATCTATGGTTTTTTATTTTGTACATATTATTAACATAATATAATAAAGGGTGCCTCAAGAGTGACTCGCCCAGGGCATCTGGATCTAAGGACGGCAATATATAACCGGGTCAAACCCAACAACAAAACTCTATAATTTTGACATACCTATTCGTCGATCAGTCTGTCCGCGATTTAGTTCAGAGCGTCTTAGAACTAGTCGATATCTCTAATTTGGCATGGGTCTCTCATATTAAGTAAGGAAGTTAAGGGAAGCTTCAGGTTTCAAAACTCGAGTCCTTATCTTCACGCCAGGAGTAGGGAGAGGTACAACCAGTGCACCCACCATTAGCCGAAGATACTTGGTCCCACAATGTGATAGGTTGCAAGCCTATCGCCAACCGGGCACTTTATCCCACCTCGGACAACATTGTTTTTATCAGAAAACTGAAAAAACCGTTTTTTTTAATTACCGGACCCGGGAATCGAACCAGGGAACTTATGTGGTCAACTCCGACACTTTACTACTAGACCACAGAGGCCATTATCTATATTCTATATTAATATTATAAATGCGAAAGTTTAAATGTTTGGATGTATGGATGGATGGATGGATGGATGTTTGTTGCTCAATCACGCCGTAACCACTGAACGGATTTGGATGAAATTTGGCACACAGGTAGACGATGACCTGGAATAGCACATAGGCTATTTTTTATCCCAAAAAAATGAGTCGTTCCCGCGGGATTCACCAAAAACTTTTACAATGCAGCGGGCTGCACGCAGCAGCTAGTGATAAATAATTGTCTTCTGGTTACCGGAATAAGAAATTACAGGAATGTGTAAAATGAAAAGATACACATTCATTTACAAATTTTAATGAGCAACTTTTAAAGACATGAATTTCAATAACGACTACCTAACCGCAAAGGTCAGTAGCTATATTATAAAATGAATCAGAATACCATTTAAGCCCCACTGTATCATCAGCACACCGTACCATATTCTATTCAATTGCATGGAAAATCAACGTAATTTCAGCGGCCCGCCCAGCCAAAGCATCTTCTCTTCTTTTCGCACTTAAAAGCCTTTTATACGAAGAAGCGAGAGGCAAGGGAAAGTTAATGTAATTGAGGGTAATATCAGAATAGTTTCAGTCTAGACTGGCAAACTTGTATGTTGGAAATTACAGGCGTGACAGTGAGCTGGTTAAAATATATTGTAATGGTACTTTAGCTCACGCTTACTTAAATTTATGTGGCCCAGGACGGCGTGGAGACATTCCAGCTTAAACTATTTGCGAGGGAACCTTACATATTTTAGAATTCATTTCGAGTCTCCGATTCCACGAGCTATTACCGACTAACTTTGTTGTTGTTTTCTAGTTTAAATGTAGCGTATTTAGTTAAGCGACGTTTTCTTAGCAAAGCTACTGTTGTAAATTGACTTAATTATTTTTGTACCGGCGAATTATTCGCTTCTAATTTTATTATGTAAACTTAATATAGTTATTATTGAAAAATGTGTTTTTATTTGCATTTTTCCTAGATATAGAAAAAATATTTTGTCGAATTGATAGTCTAAATCAATATCATTAATTGTATATTATAAAAGTATTGACGCACTAGAACCTGTTCTGCTCACTGTTCTGTTCATGAAGTCCGGAGTATGATTCCTTGGTTGAACTAATATGTCTAATTGGGTTTTTTCAATCTATAAAATTTCAGAACCAGATTAGAGCCTAGAGAAGAAAGTAATAAGACGCAATAGAAAATGGAAATTCAGCAACGGTGATCATTGCTCATTTTTCGTAGAAACAATCTGATTTAATCCTTTAACGCTCAGGTTACTCTAACCTACCGCGCGAGAAACTGGCCCTAAAAATATTTATTATATTTTACTAGCGACCTGCCTCAGCTTCGCATGGATTATAGTATAGGTACATATATTTATTATATATACTAAACCTTCCTCTTGAATTACTCAATCTATTAAAAAAACCGCATCAAAATCCGTTGGGTAGTTTTAAAGATCTAAGCGTACATAGAGACAGAATCTTTGTCATTTACCTACTCTCTAAAGGCCTCTATCTAATCGCCTTACGATGAAGAAATTAAATGAAACATGAGTTAAATTTAATTTTTAGATATTTTAAATCTTCAAATAAAAAATTGAAATAGGTACCTACTGTACATCAATCAAATTTAAATTAGGTACTGAGCATAAAATTTTTGTACATTTGGTAGCTCTGGTATTACTGATGAATAACTCACTATTATGATAAAAATAGTGAGTTACTATTCCTGCCGCAATAGCGTCAGTGCTTGTCACTGTTGAATTCTGCTTTGGAGGTTAAGGTAGCCGGTAAACTTATGCATGTGGCATGTGTCCCCGCCACAAAGATAGCAACGCACAATTAATATCTTTGGTGTCTATAGGCGATGGTTGTCTCTTTCCATCAGCAGAACCATCTGCTTGTTTGCTATCTTATAATATAAAAAAAAACGAATTTTCCCTTAATTCGAAATTTTAGTAGCCAGAAGTTTGATGGTTAAAAGGTGATGGAAATGTTGAGCGGGAAGCGACTTTATTTTATACTATGTAGTGATTTATTTTAAAACACAATACACTCACACAGTTTCCTGTATGTTATTAATACTGCGTTCAGAAGTTATGTAAGATTTAATGAAGGTGACATAGGTGTAATTATTTATCGAAATTTATGACACTTAGATGATCTGTTCAATTACGGAGATTTATGACCAGCGCTATAAAAATATAGGCAAACATAATTGTGGTCAACTAAATATAAACATTCGGTAACCTACTATATTTACCTGTCTTAGCTTTATGGTGCTATAAAACTTCAGAAGTACCCATAAAAGCATTATTGCCTATTAATTTCACACCACATTAGCGAAACATATAATAAAATTTAAGGCTGACAGTGATTTTCGTCTTGTATTAAGCGCCATCTATTGACAACAACCGGAGATTACCAAACAAAAAATTGTAGGCTGAGCCGAGTTTTACGACGTCGTAAAAGTATGCCGTAAAACCGAAGGGCAAGAACGCCCTCTGTTAATCGTTCAGAAACCGATATTGTGGTGAGGCCTCGAGATAGATTGCTAACGTACGTAACGAAAGTTAGGAATAACTTCTCGACGTTGTCTATTTATGGGTCCGAAACGAATAGCTCTTTACTACATTCGTATTTTATAGAGGTATGTGACAGATACTTTTTAACGTAGGTAACATAAAATATTGCAATAATGCGTTGCAAGATTAAATTTAATATTTTCAGATATTTAATAGCAAAGGATATGAATCAGGGAGATAACTGAATGATAACTGATAAAGGATAAACTGCGCCAATAGACATTTTTATGAATAATCGGTGAAGTCACGTTGTAAAGCCATCTAATCACGTTCACCTGCTGCCATATCTATTGAACCAAGTCATACTCGTAGCAGCATGACGGCAGAATATATAAGATTGATACCATTTTCAAAGGTTCTAGTCTACAAATAGGTAAGGCATTTCTCTTTTAATGATCGATCGTTTAAGTTTATTTCTAAACTAATATTAGTTTAAAGAGGAAACATTTGTGTTTTTCTATGTAGGTTTGTATTGTTTTCGCACAAAAACTACTGGACCGATTTCAAAAATTATTTCACCATTAGAAAGCTGCATCTTCATTGGGTGACTTTTTATCCAACGGAGTAAAGGGAAATAATAATTTTTGGTCACGCGAACGAAGTAGCGAGCAACTGCTGGTGACATAAAAAGGGCGATTTTTTCTCTCTCCGTTTGGTGAATAGTATCTGGTATTTATTGACAATTATATACCTTGTGCTGGTTCGACCCTTCTTTGAAGGTTAGGTCTATCATTTGGTGGCTCTCTTGATGGAACCATCACGTATTGACCAATATGTTATGGATGCGTATCTATCTGTGTCGCAATATGTAATGTTAAATTTACAGGGTACCTTAACCTCCAAACCGGAACATGATATTGATTAGCATTGACGCAATTGCGGCAGGAATAGTTAAGGTTGTACTAAATATGGTTGAGACGTTGTGGAACTCTGTTACTTAGTAGTCACTATAGTAGAGACATGTTTTCCAAACCATTCGACTCTTACTAATTGCCCGGCAGAAAGGCAGTCTGGCAGGTCTACTCTTTTACCGGGTACCCAGACCAACAGAAGGAAAGTAGTTGTGGTACCACAAAATGAACATAACAGCAAAAAAAATAATTAAAAACAAAAAAAAAATACTTTAGAACACAACATTATACATAACTTCAAGCAAAAACATATTTTATATTAACGACGGATTTGTGGTGTGGTTTAAGTGACTCACATATCCAATTGTTCACTTCTTACGAACTGCCTGGCAAAACAGCAGATAATCTATTCTTCAAAGGGGGCCTAGACAGACACGGGGTAAACGGGGCCTTTATCCATTTCTATACACACAAGCACGCCGGTTATGGAGACTTAACACCACGCAATTGGACAAAACCTGATCATTGAATAATAAAATCAATTTTAACAAAATATTTTTTTGTGAATTATAAGCAGCTGCAGCACAGTAAGTATCTATTTTAATGACTTAACATTTTGTGTAGTTGGTTATTTACGAGTTTCGTGAATTGACTACTTGAATATGTAGAGAATTTAATAAATATTCATTTGCTGTTACAAATTATTACTAAAGTAAAGAATCATCACGCCTGGTCCCCGTGCGGGTAGGCAGAGTAAACCTAACGTCTATAGATTTTCCAGTTCCCCACGACGATTCATCGGTTTGTCGGTTAGCGAGATAAGCGGTGATCCCCATTGCCTCTTTTTACCGACCTGTTAATGATTATCGACTATTTCTAGCGATAACCAGGACCGACGGCTTTACGTGCTCATCCGAGGCACGGGAGTAGTTTCTACACCCCCCCACTAGACTCCGAACTGCTACTGAGGTATTGGATTCTCGACAAAAACTCGAAAAATCTTCAATAATACTTTTGCCCGATCTAGGGATCGAACCCGGGACCTCATGATCTGAACCGAATAGGCTAACCCCTAGACCTCGAGGCACTAAATACCTAATAGTAAATATACGATCAGCAAGAGACAATTGTTTAGTCACACTTATGGATATGGCATTATGACCCCGCTACAAGGATAGCAACACACGATTAACGTCTATAGACGATGGTTGTCTCTTTCCATCAGGAGAGCCATTTGCTTGCTCGCTATCCAATTATATAAAAAAGTTAAATGTGATAGGAACAATCAACTAATTAATAAGTAAATATTAATTTTTAACTATTGGTCCTTCAGACTTACTTCTTTAATAAAAACTCACGTATTTTAGATCACAATACTTATAATAATTAATAAGGCAACCAAAGTTATCATAATTGTCAAGCGACAGTCGTTATTTTTTGGGGAAATGGGTATGGGGATGACCACCCATCTCGCCGTCAAACCGGTAAACCGCCGTAAGGCATCAACGGGAATGAATGTCTACATTCTACAATGTTCGGCTGTCTCTGACGATCCTGTAAAGTGTAAGGGAACCAGTTTATATTTTAATCCGCCAACCGGTTTTATTAATTGCATCATCATTGGGGCTTTGGATTAAATCCAGTTAAAACCAAAGCACTGAGTTATAATTGTGTTTAAGTAAATGGATACAATTAATAACTTTGTGGTGGTTCTTTTGCAAGGTAAGCAGAATAAACCAAACGTTATTAGACGCCCGGCGTGTGACGATTTGCATCAGGGTATTTTCACCAACCAGAAATAACTTGTTTCTTATGATAAGCGGGACCGAAAGCTTTACTCTGAGACAGACACCACCAAACACTGAACCACTACTTCAACTACATTTACTTATTTGCCATTAGTAATTCCTCTAACATTATAAATGCTAAAATGTATGTTTTAATAGGTATATTTACTCCTTTATACTAAGTGCCAATGTCTTAAACAATTTAAGGCAATTTTGTTAGACAATCAAAACGATGGTCCCTATTAACAATGCCGGTTCTGCAAAAATACTACTTGTCAGTAGAGCAGTTTTAATTTTTTTTTTTTGACAATTATAAAAAAGTTATAAGACTGTGAAAGTTCAAATTATAGCCAAAATGTATAGTT
>DWBA01000987.1:0-11527 GCA_018236825.1 Apodemia zela
AATCCCGCGGGAACAACTCATTTTTCCGGGATAAAAAGTAGCCTATGTGTTATTCTGGGTCTTCAGCTACCTACATAGATAATTTCATCGTAATCGGCTTAGTAGTATTTGCGTGAAAGAGTAACAAACATCCATACATACATACATATTCACAAACTTTCGCATTTATAATATTAGTAGGATATAAACATACAGACACACAAACGGCAGAAAGCGACTTTGTTTTATACTATGTAGTGATAATTAATAGTATAAACTGATAGAAACGTAAAAACTGCGTTTAAATTAATAAATTGGCGAGCAAACTAACAAATTGGCGAATGATAAACGATATCTTACCAAGACACACGCATCATAGTTTTACTTAGGATACTTCCTATATGCTTCTGAATACGGAATAATAATTTACCATAGAACACACAAAAATGTATAAAGCTAACAACGTCGGTATTTAATTATCGTCGGTAGAGATTTATCAGCGTAACGGAACGGCGCAATAATACAATGCGTATAATAGTTGCGTTACGTCAGTTGAAACGGGACAGCATTTCACTCTCAGCGACGAGGCGGAAGCAAACTTTCTCTTTTGCCGAGTACCTACGGCAAAAAATTAAACAGCAGCTTAGATTCAAACAAGACACGGTTTCTTACGTAACATGCTATATGTACACGACTTTACAGGTATTTTTAAATTCAAATCGTTTTTTTTATTTCTAACGCATAATACTAATCAAAAGTGCTTTATTCCAAACTGTTCTAAATATTAATATTTATTACTACCCTTTTCATTCATAAAAAAATATTTAACTAATAAATATATAATATTAGTTTTCTGCAATAATATCGCACATAATGCGTATAATACCGAGGAAAAGCGCGAGTGCAAGCAAGATAGCAATAGCGAGTGAGGACACGAGCGAGCTCGAACGGAGGTCAACGGCTAGCTGCGGTCGTTGCCCCGCTATCGCAGTGACCTACTGAGCGTGTGACGTCACCGCCGCACCGCGCGCTTGATGTCATTACTTTGAACTGCGTTCTTAATGCCATCTAGCGCCAAGTAGGACAAGCCTCTTCAGCTACAACAGGCATTGCGCGCTACGTTTTATCTGAAAACGATTTACTTTTAATTAAGTTCTATTCTTTTCAGAAGTAGAACTAGAAAGTATACAAGATAGGTATGTGCAAGTACTGCGCAGTTACTTGGAGCACGTCGCACCCCACCATCCCGGTAGACTTCAAGAGCTCTTTGCGAGAATACCTGAGGTAATTTTTATTGTTATTAAACCTAGTATTGCTCATCAACAAAAAAAGTGTTTGATCGAAATTGCATTTACTTACTCGATCAGGTACTTTCATCGTAATAGCGTGTTATTTCTAAACGACAATGACAAACTACACAGTTTATTTCAATATATCTATAGGTCTAATGAGCCTGTCTAATTAAAGACTCAATAGTTTTAAACATTCATTTGATTTTAATATTACATACATTCCTTCTTAATTTCTTGAGATAGACAAAGAGAACCGAGTGTCATTTCACGATCATGGATATCACGATCCAGATTCCAGGCACAGTCACCTTGCTTCCTTCACATTTTGCCCCGTGCTGGTTCGGGCTCCTTTGAAGAATAGACCAACAGCCGTTCTGCCAGGCATGTCGTAAAAAACGACTAATTGGCTATGTGAGTCACTACCATCGTGGCTACGGGTAGAGTTCTGCATTGTCTCACCCGGGTCTGATACCACCGCCTTACCTATTCCTGCCGCAATAGCTTCAGTGCTTGTCACTGTCGTGTTCCGATTTGGAGGGTAAGGTAGCCGGTAAACTTATGCAAGACCCCGCCACAAGGATAGCAACGCACGATTAACATCTTTGGTGTTTATAGGCGATGTTGGTCTCTTTCCATCAGGAGAGCCATATTTTGTTTGCTATCTTATGATATAACATTTTTTTAAATCTTTTCAGATTAACAACTTTTTTTTATTCTCAACTTATTTCTACAATATTCCTATTCTCAACTTGTTATGTTAACAAACTTTATCTTTTTCCCTCCAGATCCAAGCCGCAGCTAACCTATTATTGGAGAGTAAGATGTTCTACGTTCCGTTTGTATTGAACTCAGCGGAGATCAGATAGTATATGGCGCAACAGGGCGTCTAGTTCTCGATGTATGAGCGGCTGTCCCCTCGCCCGCAATCCCGCCGCACCCTCGTCTTATGATCACACACAACACAGTGTTCATCATCCAACAATCAACCAGTTTGAGTTCCTACCTAACGCCGGACAACGACAATAAATCACGGCACTGACATGGATCTCCTTCCAGAACTGATCACGCTGTATGCACCAGGACTATCGATGCGTGGACTATAAAACAATAAGTGATAGTGCGCTGATAGTGCGGTATTTTACCTTTGTTAATGTGTGTTTTATGTTTAGAAGAATTAAAACGTCCCAATTGACAGACTGATTATATAAAATAGCTTTTAATCAATAGGTACTAGGGACTTGAATGAGTGTTTTATACATAGTGTATAATTTAGTGTTAAATAGATTAAAATATATAATTATGTTACTATTTAAATTTCAGTCGGAAAGTCGCATAATATATTATTTCTGTAAATATAGAGTAATTTTACACTGTAGATAGATTGTAAGTTCGTTGTTTTAGATAAAATTGTTTCTTGTAAATGAAATATTGCTGTTTTAGTTTGCATTTTATAATGTCTAGGATTAGACCGGTAGAATTATGCTGGGTCAATAAGGAGAATTTTTAATTTTATTCTTAAATGTTCTATAAGTAGTGTTAAGTACCTATTCTCAGTGTTTACCAAGACTGCTTATATACTGTACTGTTTTTATGCTAACAATAATATTAAAATGCGTTCTTACGCTCGATTCTATAGTCACAACTTTTGCATTTCTATTGACCGCAAGATACTTGTGCGTATATTATAAAAGAGGTGTTGCAAAATTGTTAGAAGTTTTTACCAAGACCTTGTACAGTACTTCATGAATTATAACAAAGTCAATTTTAATATATTTAAATGACTTAGGCGTGAGTTCCACATCCTAGCCACAAGGGTCCCAATGCATCAATAACCTTTGTAAAGTGTTTGGGCGACAGTTATCTCTAAACATTTGAAGAACCACCTCTTTATATGCTTGCCAGATATTTTTTAATGTAACTACCCCTAGCCCTTCCGGCATAAGCTACGCCTAAGTTACATTTATTTATATAAACAATCTATAGAAAATGTTCGTTATTATATGTACATAGTTTTCGTAACATAGTGTTAAATATTACACAGCTTATAACAATTTCGTAGACATGTTTTAAAATTTTATAGAAAAACAAACAAAAATTGAAATTTTGAAATGACTGATTTAGTGTAAGTATTTTTGCGGAGTTTGTATTGTACTGTACAAGGCCATGGCTCAGAAGGAATCAACTTCTTTGGAAACGGTGTATTTGTATTGTAATCTGATCTGGTCTAACTAGATTTAAATAACCAATATGACGTGTAACTTTGTTATGTTTGTCTTAACGAACTCTTGAAGTTTGATTGCGTACAATTTACTCGTTACTTTGCTTCCTTTGATGTGTTCAAATGTAATATATGCTCAATATCATTATTAATCATCAAGTGACTGCAGTCATTTTTATTAAAGGCACTACTATTATCATCCGCTTTAACATATTATTAAGCTTCTCTATATTCATTTCATGTATCATTAATCATTTAAATCTATTAAATGTAGTCGTTTATTAAGTATTGCAGACTGCGTGGCCATTTCAATTAATAACGTGGCATTCGCAAATTTTTTTTTCTTACATTTTGGTAAAATTTATAAACAGTTACCTATATTTTATGGTTATTTGTCATTGTTTGTGAAGTAATATAAGTAATATACAATATAAATTTGTTACTAAGCAATCAAAAGGAGCTACATAATAATAATGGTACAAAAGCAATGGCGGAATATTCGTATGTTGTAGACATACGAGTATTTTGCCAGTGATCATGCATTATCTTATTCGACCACATCTGCATGTAATATTATCAAAAGTAGCATTCCTTATCGTCGCCACTCATCTATTTCCATTCATATTTCATTCAACTCAAGACCTACTTCAATTTCATTAATCTTCATTCATTGCTTTATGATTAAATTGCTCCATTATATTGTTTATAAACAAAAATTTCCACTATCTATTTGGAAACTTCTAAAAATTATAATTTAATTTTTAGTAACTCAATCAGTTTTAATAGATTAGTTCTATTACAAACTCTTTTACAAATCTTTAGATAGTGGTTTAATATTTTGCGTATTTTTACATGCATGTAATATAAATTATATCAACCCGATTGTTAAAAAAAAGAGCTTTTCTAAGCCAATTTAATTGAAATTTACTAGTAATCATAAAATCATTTTACTAATTTGTAATAGCGCTTATCATTAATACCAGTCGTATTATTTATTTCCAGTAACGTGAGTATATTATATTAGAAGTAATACACTAAGCGTTCCAGCAACGGTGAACAGTTACCATTAGATTAGTATCGGCGAATCGGCGCCTATTAAAAATTAAGTAATTACAACCAAAAAGTTCGTTCTAAGGACTTTCTAGTTATAAATGTATTCTGTAAGATGTTATTACAGTTTCAATGAAACTTTAATTAATAAAGAAGACCTATATTAATATTTTATTCAACAATATAGAATTTTAAAATTTCAAGGAGCATTGGTCCCAAAGAATTTGCAAGATCAACGTCTTAAAAGTTGATGAACCAAGCCACGCACATCGTCGAATATAATTTTCTTGCGGTGGTACCCACCTATACCTACAAGAATCCATCGAAATTTTTATTTATTATCTAAATTTCACACTCGAATGTGTTATAATTAATGTCAAAAAGACGATGACAAAATATCCCTTCAACTGACTATAGGTAGGTATCTACCTATTTTTAAAATTGTGTTACAGAATTATTTGATTGCTTGATGACCTAAAATATTTTGTTTAATAAACAACGTTGCCCGGGATTAGAAAAGTGCCCGGTTGGCGATAAGCTTGCTATCACATTGTGGGACAAAGTATCTTCGGCAAATTGTTGGTGCACTGGTTGTACCTCTGCCTACCTTTTCCGGGTACGGGCGTGAAGATTCCTTTTTTAAACCTGAATATTTTTTTATCATAATAAAATAATACAACATTGTTACATATGGAGACCTTTGCCGCCCTTACATACAAAATAGTTTTTTTTACTTAAACTTTTGTTTATTTACCACAAAAGTTGACTTATCTAAACTGTAATTGATTATTATTTGGAATAATATACCTATAGAATATATGAGTGTCTACAAATTATTTGAAAACCAATAGACTTCCTGTCATTATTAAATAAAAAAGCGCTGTAAACTTTGAAATTTTTAAATTATGATTAAATATTGTAAAATGAGCCATCTAAAAAATGCGTATCTAAATGAGACTTTTTGTGAGCATATTAATATAAAGATTATTTATTACACGTTCATACGTAGACAATTTTTTTACCACTTTCAGATAAACCTGAAAAATAATTTCCACCTACTTGGCCTTACTATAACAGATCTGTCGATGTTCATACAAACTATTCCTAATTTTATCTAGAAGTGGTGACAGGGAATTATAATTTTACTGTCACCTTATTTTGAATTAAATTGATCCGTATTAATCATTTGTAATTAGTGAATTCTGTTACCTGAATGAGCGATACGCATCCGTTCCTCATTGTGTTACCACTAGTTAAGTTATAGTATAAAACATATGTACATTATAATTAGTAATACAACCAGTTACGATACTGCCATCAAATGCCTAAATAGTTTCTTGTAATTTTGTTCTATACTTTTTATATCGTTAAGTTAACATTTGTGAAATTATTAGTTAATTGTGATAAATGAACAGTGATACATTGAAAACAGCACATCGCGTTCTTGACTGAAATTCATGAGGTGCGTCTTTTTCTCTTGCTAAGTCCTTACAGATTCAGATATCCATGCGACAGTAGATATCTGTGTATTTATTTATTCTCTTATATCTAACTTAAATTATAATATATTAGTTGATATAAACACCATCAAGCGACGGTGTCAAATCTAAAGTCTGAGGTAAAGATGCCTTTATAGATTTTAAAGTACGACCGAAATCGTAAGCTGAACTTTAATCGCGATCGTGCATCGTTCTATTAATATTATAGCGGTAATGTGTAAGTAATATTGACACTTATTTTGTTAATAGTGTAGTGTATGTTAAGGTAAAGCTAACGGCAAAGTATCAAATGGAAATTAGATTGTAAGAGTTATTGGCGTTGTACAAAAGGTGTTAGAAGTATAGATGAAATTGGCGCATTACTGGCGAGTACCTAATTAGTATAGTACACGAAAAGCCTACTGAGGCTACACATTTATTTGTAAATAAATTAAATAACCACATGTAAACTAGCCATCGCTTTTCGTTGCTCTACAAATTTAGCTTTTGAAAAACTTTTGTTCCTTCGATCCCTAATTTCCATAAATAAATTGTCAATATAATTCTGTTTTTAATTAATTTTTGATCCAATCACATAAACAATAGATATTGTATATCAAAACTCAAATTTCCATCAAAATTTCTTAAACAATTATTGAAAATAATTTCTTTACGCTTCGCTTTGCAAATACGTAATACACATACAAATAACGTAGGATTCTATATTGATAATACGCAAAAATATGTCGACTGATAAAAAATAATGTTAATAGATACTTATTTAGTAAGGTATACATAAAAAAATTAATGCATTTCACACTTTCTTTACAGTCCATAAGATAATTGACTACGTCTAAGATATTATAACGAAATATTTTCACATCACTAGGGTAAGAGTTGTGTAAAAGTTAGCGTTTTCTGTACTTCGGATAAAAGGAGGGTTGAAACTGTACATTAGTGTTGTAATAAAATAGTTATGAAATATCGATATCGCGTATAAAGTCTTAAGAGAATATATATTTGGAAATGTTGAAGAGTGTTTGTTGTATGTAATTACATGTCACAGATGGTTATTTGAACTCTAAGTACATATATAAAAATTGACCTTTAATATCTATATTAGATATCTATACTACAAGTTACATTACGTGTTTTTATTCAAATAGGTAACAGCTTTTGTTACGGTTTACAAACACGTTTCGCTTTACTTGCTACGTTTATGTTATTGAATAAAAATTGTGATTGATTCAAAACAAAGAAAGCCACATTTACCACGCAGTCTCACTTAAAGTGCCTCACAAAATAAACGTAAAATGATGTAGACATTTTTCATTCACTAAGAGTTCAGATCAGAAGCGGATTTAAAAAGGTTTTCTTAACATTTTTTAAGACTGACCCTAGACTCGTATGGATATCCTAAACTAGTAAATAATTTTAATGATACTACTAACTATTGCCACTAAATAAAACTCCACAAATAAAATGTAATGCAACTAGTTCCAATATTTTTAATTCAATTTAATAATATGTAATCATGTTATCATCAATCATTAAATAAAGACACTGTAATATTACAATATTTAAAAAAAGCAGTAGATGTTTTTAAAAAAAATCTACTTTTTTAACTTTGTATGTTTTACCGTTCAACGCATACCGACTCCCGACGATTGTCTTTGTGTACAGAGCCATATTTTTAATTTGGCAAATAAAACAATTTCAAAACAAGAAAAGACTGTACGTATTGAAGGACACGATAGTTTATGATCATATATGTAACAAATAAAAATATAATAAAAGGATAACATTGTTAAACATAGTAAACTTTAAAGAAGTTACTGTAGTAATATTCAAAAAGTATGGTCACCACACGGGCGACAACACGCACTTAGGTACGAGCCTACACGAGTTCGGCAAATCACTGTTTGCGAACAATGAACTTCTATATCTATGCGTAGGAGTCCGTAAATAAACATAATTAGGTTAAATTTTAAGTACCTATTTTTTACGTAATCGATATCAGAATCGAGTACTGAACACCCTCCTTCAGTATTTACAGTCTTTTAGCAGTCAACATGTATAATTAGATCACTGAATCCAAAACTTTGATAATAATTTTCAAGTATTGCTTGTTTATGAACACTATTAAATCCGCTACTGGGTCAGAGTGGTTGTTTGTATTATATTCTATTCACGTAGGTACCTATCGTATATAAATAGTTGGGCTCGCTCAATATCAAGACTTATCGCTTTCAAAATTAGCTACTTTTAAGTATTATGGATACCTAGTACTATGTTTACATGTAGCGAATCACATTAGTTGCCGATCGTTGTATTGTTTTTGATTGGTAAAGTCTGTTGTTACAAAATGATCACGTTGACCAAGGGAACATAGATTGTTATAGGTGTTTTCTAATGTTAAAACGCCTCGTTCGAGTGGTGCGCCGTGTGTTATGTTAGTCAATCGATCTTGTATTGGTTTGCCAAGAGAAGTTACCTACAGTTGTGTTTAGTTAGCAATGCATAACGTGTTTGTACTTTAATTTGTTTTTTAGTTGTACTCTTGGAAATCAATGGTTAATAACTTAAGAAAATAAAATGTATGTGAATTATTCTGAATTTTATTACGAGTATAAACTAGATGACCCGACAAACGTTGTTCTATCATTATTACTATTTTTTCTCACTTTTTAAACTTTCCCTGGACTTCCACGAACATTTTAAAACCAAAATTAGCTAAATCGGTCCAGCCGTTCTCGAGTTTTAGCGAGACAAACGAACAGCAATTGATTTTTATATATAAGACTAGCTTACACTTGTCCCCTCGTATGCATAAGACAGACAAAAACCATTATGTATTAGCTTGTGGAAGTGTCCTTACATAATTTAAACGCAGTAAAACTGCAAACAACCGGCTTCCCATTTCCTGTATCTCCGACCCTTGCATCGAATCTTCACCAAATTAAAATGGGACCACTTGAGAAGTACATCCTTTGAATCGAAAAAATATTTTTTCAAATCGGTTCAGGTGTCATCGAGTAACCAGTGAACATACTACTTTGTCAAATATCTTCACACCCGTATCTCCGAAGAAGTTTCTCAAAGTACCGGGAAACGATCAATAATACACAAAATATGAGTTATTCATCCAAATTTATTTTATCGCCTTGAAAGTAAGCTCCCTAGGGGAACGATACGCTTGTGATACGCCAATGAATAATCCAATCACCAAAACATTTTTTAACTATTTTTCTGGAATTGAGTTCAGTTCTCGCCGCTAATTCTCCTAGAAAAAAGGAAGAAGTCGGCTAGAGCTATACCTGTTGAATAAGGTGGTTGCTCGATGGTACGAGTATTTGTTGAGTTTTTGGTCAAGAATTCGTTCACAATGATGGCCTTGTGCTAAAGTACATTACTTATCGAGGTACAAAGTCTAAGAATTTTCTTCCCACAAATCTGCCATTTTTCGTCTAATTTGCACTCTTAAACGCTGCATAACGCTCAAATAATATTCCATATTTACCGTTTGACCTTCCGGCAAGAATTTCGACAGCACAACACCGCGATAGTCAATGAAAATAGTAATGACTTGACTTTTGATCGATTTTGTCGTGGTTTATTCGGTTTCGGTATCTTTACGCCCCTATCCCCGAAGAGACAGGCAGAGTTACAACTAGTGCACCAACGATTAGCCGAAGATACTCGGTCCCACAATGTGATTGGTGGCAAGCCTATCGTCAACCGGCCACTTATCCTATCCCTGGCAATCTTGTTTTTATCAAAAAACTAAAAAAAAACATTTTATTGAATTGCCCACCCCGGGAATCGAACTCGGGACCTCATGTAGTTAACACCGACACCGGACCACTAGACCACAGAAGCGATTTTTCGGTTTCGGTTCAGTTGGAAAGCGTCACTCCGAAGATTGTTTCCTGTCAAACTCGTAAATCCATGTCTCGTCACCAGTAACAATGCGTTTCATGAATGTTGGGTCGGAATTGACTCGTTTTAGCATTTTTCAGCGATTCTTATGCGTTTGAGTTTTTAGAGAAAATCCAGCTCTTTTGGGACTAGCCGAGCTACAACATGTTTCATACCCATTAATGATTATTTAAAATGCTACGGAATGGATCGACTCGTAAGACACAGAAAGTTCAGCGGCTCTCTTATACTTGTATGTGGATTTTCAGACACTACTTCCTTCACTTTTGCATTGTTAACTTCGGTTGAAGACGTTGATAGCCTACCAGAGCAAGCAAATCTTCCATCACATTTCGATCGCTTTTGAACGCCATTAGCCATTACCACTCATAAGCACGTGTTTTTCACCGTAAGGCTTAACACGAAATTCCATTGTAGACGCAAAATTTAAGAAAAACTCTCTTTTTTCCGTTATGATTTTTTTAGGGCATGGGTGTTAGGTAACAACTGTTATGAAATCCGCAATACACATTAGATATGATCTAACTAAAATCAGCACTGTATTTATAATCTAAATTACAGATGTTATTTAGATTAGTGGTGTGATTCGTTAAGATATTAGTAATATTAAAGGGATTCGTGGATTAGTAATCCGGTGAACTATGATATGCTAGTATTTCATATTCACCTAATATCAGTAATGATTAATCAAAATGAATCGGATAATGAATATGATTCGTATTCGTTTGATATTAGCGATAGCAATATATTAGTATTACCTAATATTGAAAAATACGGGTATTAACCCATCATTAATTTAGAAAATGGAAAACTGTTGTGCCATCTTGTCGCTATATACTCGTACATTGCGCCAAGGGTTGGGCCAACGTATTGGGCGACAAGCGTATTGGACGACAACCAAATAATTTGCTTACTTTGGGGTTAGATCAATTCGTGTAATTTGTCCCGGAATATTTATTTATTTATAATTTACATACATACATTTATGCCTTCCCGCTACCTTCCCGTTAACTTCCCACTACCTTCCCGTAACCTACCCGCTTCCTTCCCTCTTTCTTTCCCCTTCCTTCCCCTTACTAACCACTACTTTCCCCATACCTTTTACTTTCCCCAAATTTCCCCCAACGTTCCCCTACCTCACCCCTACCTACTCCTATTTTGGCTCTACTTTCGCTCTACCTCCCGCTACCTTTCTACTACCCGTTTGCTTCCATCCCCCTAATTTCCTGCTACCTACCCGCCACCTTCCCCCTAGCTTCCCGCTACCTTTCCCTGACTTTCTCTTATTTATTCCTACCTTCCCCTTCTTTCCCCCTACCTTGCCCCTACCCTCTACCCTAACAAATACACTTAGATACAGAAATGCTGACTATAACGTAAAAGTGTTTGGAAAAAATTCCTAGAACTTCAAAACGAAGAGATCTTTTTTTTTTATAGAAGAGGGGGCAAACGAGCAGGAGGTGCACCTGAGGGTAAGTGATCACCACCGCCCATGGACACCAGCAATACCAGGGGGCTTGCAGTTGCTTTGCCGGCCTTTTAAGAATGAGTCCGCTCTTTTCTTGAAGATC
>DWBA01000988.1:0-11527 GCA_018236825.1 Apodemia zela
AGATGATACCAAAATTGACTGCGATGTTAACGATTTTCTTCGACCTCTGGACAGTTTGCCCTTCCCCTTATGCTAAGAGACTTTTCCTTGTTTTTTTCCGGAGAGGTAACATTCAACACACGTAGGATGTTCAATAGCTTTTGTAATTGATTCTGTAGATTTGGAAACAACAATTCCCATTTTCATAGCTTTATCTTCTACTTTAGCTAATTGAGAATAATGAGTCATTCTATCCAGGGAGTTAGTTCCAAGTCTCGCAAGCTTCTCGCCACTCGATTTTGAAGAGCGCCTGCTTAAATTTGGTGATTTGCAAGGGGATCTATCAAAGCTTGCTTGGGGAGTTCTCATAATCCCTTTTTTCGGAGCTGGTTTTGGTGATCGCGCCCTATCAATGCTACTTTCTCGCGATTTAATAATGCTTCCTCTAGGAGATCTGTCAAAGCTTTGTTGCGGAGAACGCGATTTATCAATAGATCCCCGTGGGGATTTGGATTGATCAAGGCTGCCTCTCGGAGATCTGTGCAATGTTTTGGTTTGTTTAATACTTGATTTACTTGGAGACTTACAAATAATCACTTTCGTTACGCGATCTTTGTCTGGTGATATGTGGTCTCCAGCCCGTATTGGCGATCTACCTCTATTGATATTACTGCCACTTCCCGAACGGATCACTTTAATTCTTTTTTCGGAAGAAGAGATTTTCTTTTCTGGGGAAGATTTAAGGGAATGCGATCCTTGCTTACCTAGTTCCTTGACCATCGTCGGTTGATATTGCGTAGGTTGGTGTGAAGACTGTATGAGTCGAGCTTGACTTCCGGTGCTTCCGGCGCTCAATGTAGATGTGGTGCTGTAAACGAATAACAATTTGATTGTAAAAAAATGTTGGATAATAAATATAAAACAAAAGAGACGAAATATGTAGCTATAACGACATATGTATGAGTAGTAACAAGCGAACCTACTAAAATTTTGAGTGAATGTTTTAAGTAAGCGGTGGCGAGTTGTTCCGATTCGGTATAGTGTAGTAGGTGCGGTGGGTGTGTGTGCCCGTGAATTCACCCATACATATGTGGTACCTGGTGGTGAGGTGGTTGGGAGTGCGTCCTAACCCGCGCTTGGGCGGCGGCTGCGGCGGCTCGTCCTCGCCCTCTGACTTGGAGCCCGCGTCCGACCGCTCCGTGTCAGTGCTGGGAGGCGGCGCGCGCCCTGCCCCCGCGCTGCTGTCTGCTCCAACCATACATAATAATTATTCAATCTACTATTACACAAACATTAGCACCTTAAAATTATTTCAAAAGTCAAAAGTTCAGAACGTATTTCAAGAAAAAGTTCCCTTGCGAAGTTGGCCGTGTGAAACGAACATCTCCGCCCGAAGCACGGGGTTGTTAATACACCACCGGCAGACTCCTGGCTGTTACTGAGATTAGGATTTAGTAATTACGTGTCTTTATCTCTCCCTTCTTCTTTTTCCCTAAAAGGGAGACTTTTCCACTTCTCCCTTTAACTCTTTCTCTCCCCACTTCGCTATCTCTCCCTCTTCTACCTCCTCACTCTGCTACCTCCCCCTTCCCCTAACTTCCTGTTCTTTCTCTCTTCCCCTCCCCCTAAAGAAGCAGGAACGGTTTCCCCCTTTCTCTCCTTCCCGTTCCTGCTTCCCAACGTCTCTCGCAGACAGATTGCCCTTTTCTAACGACTATTTATTTAATCTTCCATTGTTTTGTTATGATTTAATAAATTTTTAACGTCTTTTTTAATGTTTCAAAATAAAACATACAAAAGGAATTACTTTATACAAAAAAATATTAAAATGATATAAATCATACAATTTTGCAAACCATTAGGATTCGAACCCTAGGCTCATTGATTTCATAGCTATGTGTCGATCATATAACTTAAGCATGTTGCCTACGAAAATCCATCTGATTTTCTGTTACCAAAAATCGTCTAAAGCAGCTAACTAAGTTTTCTCTTAAAAAAATGATCAAAATCGTTCCTGTCATTTAGGGCATTAGTGACACACCGATAGCAGGGCAATCTTCTGAGTCTAATTGTAAACTTAAGCAATCTAAGGACTTATCCAAACATACATACATAAAAATATATATACAAAAGGTACACAGTTTTTCAATGTTTAAGGCTACTCACCACTGGTATCACCCAATGTTTTACTTCTATGCCTAAATGTGGGCTCGTCCGAGGATATATCTTGTGGTGGTTCATCTGCGTCTTGTGAGTTGTCTCGAGATATGCCACCTACCTATGAAGTTTTTATAAAATTATTATACTCTATGGAAGTAATATTACGGCTATATCGATTACTACTTTGACAAGTCGAAATTTACGCTTGTACTAAATCATATTTTGCTGATTATTTCCTTTGAAACTAGGTTTTAAACAAATACGTTCTAGAGATTTTTTTTGAAGAAAAAACTAATTTTAAAAGGCTGGAAATTAATCTTCTCGTATCTTGTGTTATAGTTGTCTATGGACGGTGGTAAACGCATCATGTAATTCGTTTTGTCCATTTCCATTTCGTTTGTCTTCATTTAAATAAAGTTACCTCGATATTGCCTGCCGATAAACGCTGTCCGGATGTTTTAGGTTTCTTCGTTTTGCCGAGGGTTTGCGATCCTTGCATCACATGCACCTAACAAAAAAAAAACCTAATTATTCTTAGCACACACATGTCTTAATACGAAAAATCTTGTCACTGTCCATCAGTGACAGTTATTATTCTAAGAATTAAATTATAAGAAAGAATATCTCAACATCCCGTCGTCAGTCCCTTTCTATTGAGTTTTTTTAGATTTGAGAACTGAATATCGATAGATATCTACTTTTTTACAATTTTAACTATTATTGCTTGTTATTTGATACCAGGATTAGCACCTAATACTCTTCGAGCGGACCGTTACTGAGATTTTTCATATTTATGGTAAAAATCTTATAAACTTTTTTCTATCCTGCTGGATCTTTTATAAATCAACAAATCAGATATTCCTATTTTGCGTTAAATATATAAAGCATTTGCTTAATTCGCTAAAAGTATACTATAAACCCAAAAACAAACAATGATAAAATAGGAGTATAAAGGTTGTCCAAATAATGATGTCATTATTTAATGTTATTCAAAGTTTGGCATAAGATCAGAAAGTGTTTAAGTGTAAGGCAAGTAAGTAAGTATCTTCACGCCCGTATACCCGAAGACGTAGGCAGAGGTACAACCATTACACCCACGATCAGCCGAAGATACTCGGTCCCACAATGTGATAGGTGGAAATCCTATCCCCAACCGGGAACTTATCCAATCCCGAGCAACGGTGATTTTATCAGAAAACTGAAAAAAAAAACACATTTTTTTTAATTGCCCGACCCGGGAATCGAACCCGGGATCTTGTGTGGTCAACTCCGACACCGGACCACTAGACCACAGAGGCGATCAGAAGTTAAGAAGTTAAATAGATATAGTGCAGTGCAATGAGGTTGCATGCGTCAGATATTGTTTGCAATGACCAACGGTGCCACAAATTGTAACCATTGGTCAATTACGAGTATGTCTGACTCTCACAGATGGTACTCTTATATTAATAGGTACTGTACACACTAACTTCTGCGAGGTAAAATTAAATGAATCTTATTGTAGTTTATAGTATACCTGATGCTTGGGTCGTTCGAGAGTGCTGGGTGCACGCGGTGGCGTGGGCGCTGGCCGCGCGCTCGGCAGTGACATGTTGCGCACCGATTCGCGGATGATCTGCCGAATCGTCTTCAGGAATGCGTTACGGAAGTCCGCAGTACTGCAGATATTAATAGTGCACATTACATTTTTGGTATTCATAATATTAAATGGAGAATTTTCGTCACATGATGTGTGGAGATCGATTAGCGTTTCATTCTATTTCATTTTTTTGTTACTGTAATATTAAATATAAGCAAATGAATTACTATTTACGTTCTTTTAATTTTTTTTATACCTACTTAATGAGAACAATTAATGTATTGGTTAAAATGATTAATTGCCATGAATAAAATGTACTCTTACAATGTTTGAGCCTAACTCGCAATGTTTACCGTACTTAGATATATTATCTATTTTGTATTTGTTAAGTTACAAGCACAATAAAGAAAATATGAAATGCGTTGATATATAAACCCGGATACAAATAAATAAACAAATTTCTCTACGGAGAAAACTTAAAGATCTTATTGATTAAATATGTTCTTTATCTATACATATAATAAAATCGTAGGAAAGTCAAAACTGTACATTGCATATTTTTTTAAAAGAATACTTGGGGCGTGACGTACAATCGATATCAAAGCCAAAAATATAGTATTTAGAATTTTTGTCTGTTTGTCTGTATGTATGTCCGGGCTAAACTCAAAAAGTACTGCATGGATACTTCAAATTTTGGATGAATATTACTAACAGGTCGGGTCAACATATAGGCTACATATTATCATCACGCTATCACCTACGGGGGAGGAGTGAATCTTTATTTTTCTGAATTAACGCAAACGAAATTGCAGGCACCACCTAGTTATTAAATATCTTTCATTTACCAAATGACATGTTTTACGCCCCCGGCTTTGTTAGTTTTGGGTAAATTTGAGATTTTTCGTAGAGAAAAGATGGGCATCTCGTCAAAACTAAGCTGTTCACAAATAGCTTGTTATTAATCAAAAATGAAATTGTGACCATATTCTATATGGTTTTATCCACATTGAATAGAACACGATGGTTAATGGTCATAAGTAAACAAGACAATTATAATAAAATGAGAATATTGCATACAACAAAATTAGTGCATAGTCCATAGTATGCATATCCTACATATATAGTAACACAACTTTTATAAATTTTCTAGGAGCTTAGCAACTATATTATCTCAAATATTTATACAATTTTATCGCCTTTAACATACAGTGTTTGCTTTTTTTATTCTTTCGTTTTGTGGGTTTTTTGTTAAGCTTAAAAATAACAGAATGATTTTTTTTTGGCCAGTTGATACCCTAAAATTTTTACAAACATGTAAATTACGAAATATCGATTGGCTAAATGATTTTATTAATTTATTAAAATAATTATTAGGTAATATCTAATGTTTAAAAATGTAAAAGATCCGTGATAATAAAGATTACCTGTTAGATAAAACATAAACTTTCTCGGAGCGACGTTGTAATTGACTGCGCAAATGAATGAGTTCCCATAGGAAATGGCTATCCATATCTTTGGCGGACGAGGCCCGTACTTGCACCTCAGTTACGGGGATTAGCACCTGGTATCGTATAATTTCTACTTCATTTGAGTTGTTTTTCGAAGACACCCCCTAAAACGATAAAGTTTATTTACATATTTTTTAAACATAAGGCAAAATTATAATGTAAAATAGCATATAAAAAATATTATTGTATATGGCACACCCCCCTTTTTGTATGAATGCAATTTGTTCTCGGTGAATTTCCAGAAATTTTTCTTGTATACAAACCTCGTACTCCCAAAAAAGACAGAACAAAAATCAGCCACATCATTCGATTTGTTTTTTATTCGCTATTAATAACTTATATAGGTAGGGTCAGCTATGATCGACAATATAAATATTATAAAAAATAAAAAAATTGCATTTCGGTATATTTTGTGATATATAACGAGAGGTAAGCGCAGGTATTGGTTTAAAAAAAATAGTATATAAATATTAATAAGTTTGCAGGTTTGTACGCATACCTAAAGTTGCTTCTATTGAGCCAATTTAAAAAAGATCAATTTTAATATCGTGTATATTCCCAACATCAATATGCAGATACTAGATACAAATAAGTGTTTACGTAGTTGAATTTTAGTTTCAAAATTTGCGGCTTATCTTTGGATGGCAATTTAATATGATATCCCTAAATGAATGAACGTCTTAACAACTGAACAAAGCATTGTCAATAAAAAATATTATACAAGAACGGTCCAGTGTTCAATATAATAAAAGATAATATTTTATTTTCAAAGAAATTAAAGTAAACTAAATTAAGTATGTACCAAGCTTACCATTAATTTTTTCTTTTGTCTCAGTCTTTCTTTACATAGGAAGACAACGGCTGACTTAAAAACAAAACACATAGCGTGCAACTCGAGTCCTTTCTTTATTTTTCCTAAAAAGTCTGAAATATTCAACCATTCTACTCCACCGTAATATAACAAATCACCTGAAAATAGGAAATTATTATTTTATGTGTATGTTCATAGTTTTATAATATTTTGATAATTATTGATTAACATTACTACCGTTATTGTATGTACTTGTCGTGAAGCCGGTAAACTTATGCATGTTCGCATCTTATGTTTATAAATTCATTAGATGTACAATGTTATTTTTTTGCATTAAAAATATACAACTAGCTATGTATATTATATTACCAGATACTTACCAGGACTCAAGTCAATTGGTTGCTTACAAGATTTTTGATGTTGCCTAAACAAATGATCAAATATAGCACCATATTCTTCATGGATTCGTTGCATTTCATTAATATGTTCAGCAACTTTCTCCATTCCTTTTAAAGCTTCTGCAAGTGGAGAATATTTGTGATATTAAAATAAGCACTCCATCAATATTGCAATGTCAAACGCTGATAGTGGTACACATAATCATTACTATTTATGCATTTAATTACGTGGTAGTAGCTAAAATCACTCCTTTAAAATCTAACTTGTGTATTGTGCTCGTTTTTTAGGGAGTTTAAAGTAGACTTGACACCACATAGGTTGAATTTAATTAATTTGAACTAATATTTTATTCAATACTGCATGTATATTAATATATATAAATTTAAAAACACTTGCCTACTAAATGAAGATGTTCTTCAGAATTTACATCAGTCAAATTTCTCAATTGTTGTAGTAATAAAGGATACTTTAGTATACGTTGAATTGGTTTAATTAAATATGATTCTAGCGTTGAAGAATGTTGTTGCTTCGGATTGCGCGCAGACAAAAACTCTTGCAAAGCTTGGTTGCCTTCATCTGTTGGGGAAAGTTAAGATTGTAAAATAGAAAAACACTAAATAGCTCGTCAGGTATTTCAGAAACTTACTTGGATGTAAAACTTTCTGTGCTTTACTGTGGCTAGCGCAGAAGGAACTGTATAATTTGAAATGATTTACGTAATAAAGGAAAGCGTTTCCAACTGCGAAGAGAACGTTCTGAAATACATTGAAAAGTTTTAGAACTTATTATAATGTGAAAAGTATAATATTTGAGCAAAATTAATCCAGTTTAGGTAAAAGGTTTACTTAAATATATTTTTCTATTCATGTATATTACAAAAAGCAAACAGATCAGCCTAAGCTTACCTTAAATTGATTAGAAAATTCAAAGTGATTAAAATTGGGTTCAGCCTCGAGCGCTTCTTCTAAATTTTGTAAAAATTGTCTTTGGAAGGTTACAATCTCTTGAATATTTCCAAATAGGGCATTGATTTCGGCATTGGATAAAAAAGTTTCTTTCTTCAGAGGCTCCAAATAGTTCTCCAACAAGTTGTTTAAATGCTGAAATTAATAAAAAATTGTTAAGATATATACATTAATTTCCCCTACAACTCAAATCAAATATTTTAATCAAAGTGGCAGTTGAACAGCCGCACAGGTGCGGTATTCATAAAGTTATAAATTTACGTCAAAGTTATGGATTCACGAAATAAATTTTCGGAGGAAGCTCTAAATTTATGATATCTATCATAATTAGCTAGAATTGTATCCCTTAGTGGTTCATAAACTAATTAAAACTATGGTTAGATGATAATGCATAATTAATAATCTGTGATTTATTAAAAATTGACAATATTAATTAATAATCTCATTAAAAGAAAATATACGTATTTATAATTTGTTGATTCAAGTATAGCCAATCGGTTGCTTTTTACGACCAGCCTGGCAGAAGGGCAGTTAGTTTATTCTCCAAAAGAGCCTGGATCAACACGATATTATAATCGATTATATGCATTGCAGCATTATCGCAACCATGTTGTAGATGTTCGTATAATAAAAATAATAACTCTTAATTAAAAAAATCCTAACAATATTATTCTACTGCAGACCATCTTACTCTTCCGTGTATATTATTTGCAGATTAATATACCCAATATTCAGAGCTTCAACAATGGCCTGGTACTAGTTCAGATCAGAGTTGGATATCCATTATCATATACCATAATCCATTCACCAAGACAAGATTCTGGCAGATTAAGAACCATCTCGACAAAAAAACATTTATAAAAAAAACTAAATTGGTTCAACCGTTGCGGAGTTATGGTTCCACTTTCTGCTTGGGTTGAGGATTAAAACTGATCTCGTAAAATTTTCTTAGTAAAGTTAGTGAATTTTTTTAACTTTATTTTTCATAGACTTGAAAAATCAGAAAATTTCGCGCCTTCGTATGTATAAAAAAGTAATTTGGTTAATTTTTTTGATATACTTACAGTCATTTGAATTGGTTACTGAAAGAATATTTCTAAGGTGTGGAAATATTTAAATTGAAAGTTTTAGTTAAATTTGATTTGCGTTTGTTTAATCATATGTCAGCCATATTAATTTACATCTTAGTAATTACAGCTGCATCAGACCTTTCAGTTTTAATATTGTAAGTAGGTCATAACCTAAAAAAGTTTCACAACACAACTGGCACATTGAGCTTTATATTAATACTGTACTCTACTTCTCTCTCAGTTCATTGTATACCTAATATTTTATTTTTTGTGACTTTATTTATACCCTAATACTATTATTTTAGAATTTAAATATTCGAATTTGACCAACATTCAAATTGTTACAAAATTATTACTCCATTGGTTTTTCATACCTGCGGTATTTAAATGATGTTTAACGAATTCGAGCTATTACTGGAATTGAATTACATTAAGATATTTACCTGGGCGTTGAGGCTCAGTTGTACCATTTCTAAACGGCGCGACGGTTGAAATCCATATATTAATACGTAAAGTACAATCTTTGTACCCCTCTTTCCAACAATTACGCAAACAGTGGAGTATGAAATTTGGTTCAGTTAAAGTTTAGATTGCGGAGGACTGCAGAAACCTAATATTTTTAAATATGCAATAGAAATACATTACATTGATAGAAATAAATATTATACACACTACATCCGTGTGACATACATGATTATATACATACATACCTGCTATTAATTTACGGCTAAAGTCTGTTATCAAATTTAAAAGAGATTTTATTGTTTAATTTGTGGTTGAATTTCGGGCGCTGGCGTTCCCTAGTCTATATTATTGTACGAGTGAAAACTCCGTGAACTATTATTTTAGGGAGCTTTTCCCAATCTATTTTCAAAAGGTTTACTTAAGTCCATTGAATCCAACTCAAGTATCGTATTAAAAAGTAATATTTATGTAATGGACATATACAGTGTGTTTGAAAAGATAGTGACCAGTATAATTTTCATTTTTATAATGGGACAAAGAAAAATAAAGTATTTGCTAAATTTTTCTTTTGACTATAATACTCAATATAAAAAAAAATCTTTGACAGTTTAATAAAGGCTTATTTTCTAAAATGAGCGCCGCGTACGTTAAACGATATGAAGCAGTATTTCTTTGTACACATCCGAAAGGACCGAAAATGTCACGTGATCAGGTCGCCAAGTAAATGAAAATCAAAAGTGTTTGTAGATAAGTGGATTCAGCTTTATGAATTAAGATTAAGAAAGATTAAAAATGTATGGGCGTTGATGAAGATCAAATCTCAAGGAAAAAATATTGCTAGCATTGCTGATATAACTCCAGAGCTAAGTCCATGTGGAGGTCTTTAATCCGCAGTTACCCTAAAAATTTGGTACAAAGTATGCCTCAAAGCCAATGCCAAGCGATTATAAATAATTCAAAAGACGCCTTATCCAAAAACCGTTCAAGTGCGAGTTGGACTCGCATACCGAGGGTTCCGCCGGCAGAACGGCAGATGGTCTATTCTTCAAAGGAGCTCGGACCAACAAGGTGTAAAGCTGTTATAATTTCAAGAAATAAGTTACATATTCACACAAACATTTGCATTTATAATGTGAGACTAGTGTGATTCGTGAACATTTAACCTTTGCGTAGGGACATTATAAAATACATATTATAATATGTATTTAAAAAATAACAACCAATATTCACGTATATTTAAGTCGCAAAATGTAAACGTATCTATTTGAGGATAATATTCTGGAATAATTGGAAAAGGAATCAATCACCCGTCTAAATCACAAACCCATTTCACGCGACGCACGGGCTTAATCGTCTAATAGGCGTAAAAATGCACAGAACCGTGCCTATTATCAGGGCGCTCAAGTCTGGTATATTATTTTCGTGTTATATAAAAAAAACGAATTGTCATATCTAAAAAATCAAATATCAGAGATTTTTTTGTATAGGATTTCATAACATGACTAAATCTAAAAGGTCTATGATAAGTTATGCCTATGTTTATGCCACTTTTATAAATACATTTACGACTAGTTAACCGCTATATAGGTACGAGATGGTGTGTAGAGATAGAGGCGTAAGAGCGCAAACTAGTCTGGGTGGTATTGTATGACGTATAAATAAATATATTTTACGCTTTTAATATTCGGTATTTAATAAACGTCAGTCAATGAAATTCCATTATTATTTGGTAAAGTGTATTATTTATACCAAATATAAATTAACAAACACCCAAACCCAGAATTACAAATTCATTACTCAGACGATGTGGGAAATCGAATCCGAACCCCAAATATTACTTAGTTTGGGTACCTAACTCTCAACTCCGTTCTGAAAAAAGCCCAACAGGGTACAGTATATAGTTTTTTTAACAATATAAGATAGCGATGGAAAGAGACGACCATCACCGAAACACATTAAAGATGTTAATGGTACGTTGCTAATCGTGTATCGAGGTGTTAATGCCATTAACATAATTTTACCGGCTACCTTACCCTCCAAAACAGAACACGACAATGACATGCATTGACGCTATTGCTTAGGCGGTACCAAATACACGGGTGAGCCGTTGCGGAAATCTACCCCCTAGTAATTACGATGGTAGTGACATTTATCGCCTTTTACAAACTGCTCTATTTTTCAAAGGGGCCCTGAACCAACACGGGAGGAAATGGTTCTTTATGTGTATGCATGTAGTTTGCGTGTGTTACCTTGACGTATGAGCGCTCGGTGTCGACGAGTTCGAGCAGCACCTTGCGCAGCTTGTCGGCGTCGGAGAGGTGGCGCGAGGGCGTGACGGCGGCGCTGGTGCTGCCCGTGGGGCTGCCGCGCCGCGTCTCTGCTGGCGACCGGCACCACCCCGTCACCACCTCTGCACTCTGCCGAGTACCCGAAATCTTCACTTTCTTTTGTTCAGTCGGGTAAAATGTACCCTGTGTTCTTTTCTTAGCTTTATACTACAAGAGTTTTTGAGATCGGTCCAGTAGTTTTCGACTTTACTCGTTACAAATACAAAAAAAAATACAGAAATAAAAATGTATTTTCTTTATAAT
>DWBA01000989.1:0-11526 GCA_018236825.1 Apodemia zela
AGACAACCACTATTGTTTTTATTAAGTAGCGCGGAAATTACGCGTTACAATATTATAAAGTAACTACACGCCGCATAGGCATTGTTTAAAACTGTTACTAATTGCTTACTTTCTGTGTTTTTCTTTTTGTGCTTATGTACTGTTTTAGCCACAATGAAGTTTTATGCAATATTTGTCACAATATTATCCACGGAAATCCTGTTTTAGAACTAAATACTGAAGTTGTCACGTAAGACAACCTCTATGACATTTAAAATCAAAATTCTTTAAGTTCTGGAGATGACGGAAGGAAACACTTATTTTATCAATCTAATCTAAATCTAATCAAAAATTGTTGCAGTATTTTATTTTTCATTTGTAGATGCTAGTTTTGAGAGTCAATTAATGTGATGTATGAGAGTTTGCCGATGTTCTTTTACGCTTGATTCTGTCGCTATGTACTAATACACTTCCAAGACTAAAATGATCTTTTGAACTAAATTTTAATATGAAGCTTATTTAATATGAGCGATGATGATTGTCTCTCAATGTGAAAGAATTTGCAGGTCTTGTTGAGACAGAAATGTACTACTTCTAGTGAATAATCTATTGTTAGTCACGTCCGTCTAATTAGTTATAGAAAAGGCTGATCCCAGTTCTATGAAAATGACAGAATTAATTGATATGTTTAAGGCTGCGTTATAACCAGAGGTTGGAATTAGTTAGAGTTATTTATGTACTTACACACACACACACACACACACAGAGAGAGAGAGAGAGAGAGAGAGACATAGTGACGTCATCATGTAAATAGTTGGAAAAGGTTACTAGGACCTCAAAACGTGGAGATCCAGTGAAAACTGGATTTCCAAAAAACGGGGCAAAATCAGTAACTTCCTTATACTAGTACAAACGTAGCGGGAAGTTAATAATTAGTGGTATGGAAGAACGACTTAATGTACTTTCCAAAGCACGGATGACAAGTGGTGATTAGTTACATTAATCAACACAGGACAAAATACAAATTTAAACCTTGTATGCTCGGCCACTGTCACTTCTTTGACGCGTCCTTACTACCATAGACAAATTTGAATAGGGGTTATACCCTTATAGCCGCAATGCCCATGCTGTAATAGTTGCCAACATAGTTGGCATTGTTTCTCCTCATTCTTCATTGTTTAATTAAAAATCTGGACATGCCGAATACATAAATATTTAGCCAGACACGACGCAATAAGCCAAAAGCTGGGTAGATAGCAACCCTAGCCATAGCGTCTGTGCTTGTCGCTTTCATATTCTGTAAACTTGACCAGCTTGCCATACACTCCTCCCGCGTACTTTTATCATATCTGGTATGGCCGACGGTTGTTTGCTATAAAACCTTTTGAATTGGAAAAAAATGTGATAATAAAATTTTTACGATGAGCGCACACTCGACAGCCAAAATACGACATGATGAAGTTAGCTGATATTACTATGCGCGCGCACACCAGCAGCCAGCGACATGAAGTTGGCTGATATTACGATGGGCGCGCACACCAGCAGCCAGCGACTTTGAAGTTGGCTGATATTACGATGCGCGCGCACACCAGCAGCCAGCGACTTTGAAGTTGGCTGATATTACGATGCGCGCGCACACCAGCAGCCAGCGACTTGAAGTTGGCTGATATTGCGATACGCGTGCACACCAGCAGCCAGCAACTTGAAGTTGGCTGATATTACGATGCGCGCGCGCACCGTCACCCAGCGACGTGAAGTTAGCTGATATTACGATGCGCGCGCACACCGGTATCCAGCGCCATGAAGTTAGCTGATATTACGAGTACGATGCGCGCGCACACCGACAACCAGCGACATGACATTAGCTGATATTAAGATGCGCGTGCACACTGACAGCCAGCGACATGAAGTTAGCCGATACTCCAATAGGCGTGCACATAGACAGCTAACGACATGAAGTCAGCTGACAGAGTTGTGGCTTAGCTAAGTAGAACTTCTTACGTGCGTACATAAGTACACACATACGTTTTTCCACCTTCGATACGACTGTTTGTTTAAAAAATTCCAAACATTTTGACTAGACATCGTCAAACATTATAATGGCCAGTGGTGCAAATGACGCAAATGACAATAATATCTCAATTACGTATGCGTAACGCTCGCTTAACTGTAACGCCTTTTGTGTAAGTCAAGACGACGTAACTAGTACACTTATCATGCCTATTGGAGTTTTAGACTTTATTTGCATTGTATTAAGTTTGAAATGCGCTTGACGTGCTTGGGCCCCCCTGTTGACCATATAGGATTAAGTATGGTAGTGATATCCCATACATTCAGTAACTCATATCAGTGCAATGTGTTGCGATGGGGATCCTTAGGAAAGGTAGGTGAAATAATCATATATATCATTATATCGACATCATCGACCGCCCCTTAGGTTGAGTGGGGTCGATGGGGCTCGGGTTCGATTCCCGACAATGATAAATATATGTGTGATGATTGATGAGCATAGATGTTTGTATATCTGGGTATGGATGTTTATTAAATATGTTTGAGTATTTATATGTATCGTTGACTAACAGCCATATCACAAGCAAATAATTTGCTTACTTTGGGGCTAGATTTATTCCTGTAATTTTTTCACCGATATCAATTATGATTTATATATCAATTTATGTTCCTATTCATTGAAAATTAATCTCTGTTGATAGTTTAGTCCCGGTCACATGAGATTTACCGATTAATAGCGTTGGTACATTTTTTTTTATATTATAAGATGATATAAAATAAAAGGAGGATGAAAAGAGTCGACCATCCTCTATAGACACCAAAGATGTTAATTGTGCGATGCTATCTTGTGGCGAGGTCTTAATGCCACATGCAAGTTTACTGGCTACCTCATCCTCCAAACCGGAACACGGCAGAGACAAGCATTGACGCTATTGCGGCAGGAATAGGTAAAGCGGTGGTACCAGACCCGGATGAGACAACGCTGAACTCTACCACCTAGAATTTAATGTAACTGCTTACTGCTTTGCAAATGCCTTATGAACGTACATTAGTTGATCGGCTTTTGGGTGACAGTTGCTTTCAACAACGCTGCCGGAGACTGTGAAGTCGATATTACAGTGTCAGATTAATTTCCATATGACTTGTGTTGTAAATGAAACTCCAGTTAGACCAAGACTGACTTATATTTTCTAAATACCCCCATACATGTAACTTATAATACAACATCTTCCCCCCTTAGAAAAAAAATAGAGAAAAAAAAACTAGCTAACATGTAGTGTGTGCTTTTTTTTTAATATTATTTATTTAATAGTTTACTTAATTTCTGTCTGGCGTCCGCAGCTGCCTGTCTAGTCCCAACGTTTTGGTACATTTCACTAGAAGGTGATTGGTGTTGTTCTTCTGACTCAAGGGCATTGGACCATTCCTCTGCCTCCTGGTTAACGTTCGAGTCAGCGACAGCTTCACATTCTTTGTTTTCTGTCGCTGCTACTCGAAGTAAGTGACGTCTGTTACGTCTACACCTTTTGCCTGACGAATCAATAACAAAATACGAGCGTGGCTGTTCTGCTTTACACTGAACACGCGCGCGTTTGTTACGGTCTTTATCTGTTACTATGACAAAGTCGCCGGAACGCAGTTCAGGCAAAGGTTTGGTTCCTTTGTCATAATATGATTTGGCCATTTTTTGTTTATTCAACATATTATTATAGTCTGATTGTTTACCGTAAGTCAATCGAAGTTTTTCATCGCAAATGGGAAGTCTGGTATTTAGTCTGCGACCCATTAACAACTGCGACGGAGAGCCTATACCGTCTCTGGGTGTTGCCCTAAAATTTAATAATCCTAGATGTAAATCGGCTCCAGATGAAATTGATTTTCTAATTATATTTTTAATTGTCCTTACGCTTCTTTCACTTTTCCCGTTTGACTGGGCGTAATGTGGAGAACTGGTTATATGTTGAAATCCCCATTCTTGGGTAAATTGTGTAAATTCTCTGGAAGCATAGGCCGGACCATTGTCAGTTATCAACACTTTGGGAATACCGTATCTTGAAAATTGCTCTTTCATAGCCATTATCACTGACCTACTGTTAATATTTGCTAATTGATTCACTTCTATGTAATTTGAAAAATAGTCCACCAAGAGAAGATAGTATTTATTTCCCAACTGAAACAAATCTGATCCTACTTTTGCCCAGGGGATGTCTGGTATATCATGAGGCATAAGTGGTTCCCGTGGGAGTCGCGTAGAATGGTCTTGGCAAGTGGAACAACGGCGTACTGCTAACTCTACGTCCCTAGCCATACCAGGCCAAAACATTACCTCACGGGCATGTCTTTTGCAACGATCTATGCCTAAATGACCGTCGTGTAAACGCTTTATCATTTCCGAACGTAATTGTTTGGGAATAAACACAAGATTGTCCTTAAAAATTATTCCATCTACGTACTCAAAACATTCTCTATATGACCACATATGGCGTACCTTTTCATCAGCATCGTACTTGTTGTCTGGCCAGCCATTTTGTATGTAATTTATTAAACGTCTACACTCCTCGTCAACGCCAGTATGATCTCTTATTAATTTTTGTTTACTGTCGCTAAATCTAACATTGCTAATGAGAAAACAAGTTTGCTCTTCTACTTCTGCTGACGGCTTTTCCGACATTCTATCCTCCAACGGGGCACGTGACAATGCGTCCGCAATAAACATATATTTTCCCGGTTTGTATGTCACTTTAAAGTCGTAACCTTGAATTCGAAGCATCATCCTTTGGAGACGGGCTGGAACCGAATCCAAAGGTTTGTTAAATAACGCTTCAAGAGGCTTATGGTCAGTTTCAACCGTGACATCTTTTCTACCAAAAACATATTGATGAAAACGCTCTAAAGCGAACACAATAGCGAGCAGCTCCTTTTCAATTTGCGCGTAACGCATTTGGGCGTCGGTCAGTGTCGCAGACGCATACTCCACAGGGCGGCCTTCCTGCATTATTACCGCGCCGAGTGCCCGGGCGCTGGCGTCGACAGACAGCAGCACTGGCGCACGCGCCGAGTACAGCGCAAGCACAGGCGCGCCGCAGACCAGCCCGCGAAGCCGCATCGCCGCAGCCTCGTGCTCAGCATCCCATCTCCATTCCACATCCTTTTTTAATAAACTACGTAAAGGTGAAGCTATATCTGAGTAGTTCGGAATAAACTTTGATAAATAGTTTATCATCCCTAAAAATCGTTCTAGCGATGGCCTGTCCTGGGGCCGCGGCATATTTATCACAGCTTTTATTTTGTTTGAATCCACGCACATACCGTCAGCATTAAATGTATGACCCAAGTAACTGATCTGTTGAACCCTAAACTCGCATTTTTCTTTATTGAATTTTATACCAACAGCGCGCGCTCTGTCTAGCAGTGCTTTCAAACGAACATCATGCTGCTCTATCGTCTCTCCCCAGACGATCACGTCGTCGACAAACGAATCGACGCCCTCAATGTCTTCTAAAATTTGTCGTATTTTAGAATGAAATACCTCCGACGCACAATTAATTCCGTATGGTAAACGTAAAAATTGGTATCTTCCGAATGGTGTTCCAAATGTGCAGAGGTCTGCACTATTTTCGCTAAGCTGTACCATCCAAAAACCAGATCTAGCGTCGAGTTTACTAAAATAACGAGCACCCTGTAGGCGCGCCGCTATATCTGTGAGAGTCGGTAAAGGATAGTGGGCACGACGCACGACGCGGTTGAGTGGTCGCGGATCTAAACACACGCGAATACTTCCATCTTTCTTTGCCGCCACTACGATCCCGTTAACCCACGATGTCGGATGCGAAACTTTTCGTATAACACCCATGCGTTCCATACGTGTTATCTCGTCGCGCAATTTGTCGCGTACGCCGACAGGAATTTTACGTACCGGACAGACAGACGGCTGCGCACCATCCACTAAAGATATGCTGTATTTACCTGGTAATTTACCCAAGCCACGAAACAGGTCCTCATAATTTTCAATATTTAAAAGAAACACACGTTTAATTAAACCCAATTCATCACAAGCATATTTCCCTAATACGCTATGACAATTATGCTCCGATATAATAAACTGTAAATTATAAATTCGATTCTTATAAATCCACTTTATGTAACAAGATCCAACAATAGTAATAAAATTACCACAAAAGGATTGAGCTCTTGTGTTATCTTGTGACAAATTGTGTTTGTGAAAACCTAACCGAAAAAATGTATTTAAAGATATTACATTCAGATCCGACCCGGTATCGAGTTTAAAATTTTCTCTCTTACCATTATTAAATAGTGTTAAAGTTTCATACCATTTTTTACAGTCCTTACTGTACTCCGTCGTATCAATCGTCGACACGTAATAAGGTTCTTCTACACTATCACTATTACACTCTTCTTGTAAATAATACACATTCTTTTGCGAACTTTTTGGACACACTATTTTAAAATGACCTATCACATTACACTGATAACACCGTGCCTGCCTGGCGGGACACCGCGCCCCGCCGCCGTCGCACTCGAGCCCGCCGCACGCGCCGCAGCGGCGCCGCTGGCGGGCGCGCGGCCGCTCGCGCTGCCGGCGGCCGGGCCCGCGCCAGGCCCCGCGCTCACCGCGCACCACGTCCACTGCATATGATGTTCCAGCTGCTCCCGCCTTGGTCTCTTCTATCTGGCGTTTCTCCTCACTGGACATTTCACTCGCTTGACAGATTTTTACCGCCTGAGCTAAAGTTAACTCATCCGTGCGTAGAAGGCGATCTCGCACTTTGCTATCACAAACGCCGCAAACGATTCGATCACGAATTAACCCTTCTTCCAAATGCTCAAACTCACACTGTTGTGCTAGCAATTTTAATGTAGTGACGTATTCGTCGATAGATTCATTATTTTCTTGTTGTCGAGAAAAAAATTTAAACCGCGACATTGTTGTGTTTTGCTTGGTACCGAAATGCTGGTTAAATTTTTTTATTAAAGTTTCAAAATCTTCTCGATTTTCTTCTTTCATAAATTTAAAAGTCGAATAGACATCATATCCATCAGAGCCAATTAAATTAATAAGTAGGCTCGCCTGTACATCCGAAGGTTCCTTGTAAACCCCCGATGCTTTGAGGAATACCATAAATTGTCGGTACCATTTGTGCCACGCGTCGGCACGTGTCGCCGGTCCTCCTTGTAAACACAATTCCGTCGGCGGCCTTGCGTGTTCCATATTACAAATTACTTTTTATTAAGTTTTATCAACTTTCTTCACAAATTCACTTGTAATAAGCACAGATTTAGAACTAAACTCGAATATTTTAAACACCGCTGTCACCATGTTGTAAATGAAACTCCAGTTAGACCAAAACTGACTTATATTTTCTAAATACCCCCATACATGTAACATATAATACAACAGTAGCCTCTGGGAATGTCCGAGACCGACATTTGTGTTTGTTTGAAGTTTGATCGCGCTAATCACCAATGTCTTGTTGGTAAATTTAAAATTTATTGTGTGTCTCACATTCGTGAGATCTGCGCTGCTTTACCCGACTGAGCAATATTGGTCGTTATGTGATTGGTTCACGCGAGCGAGGTCGCGGGTAAAGGCTAGTTTAATTATAACAAATAGTATTTGGACTGAAGCCACTTGGGTGATGAGTTACATCAGAGGTCTCTTTGTTGTCTGTTCATTAGAAACCCCTTATGACTGATACACATGTACAATGAGCTAGGTAGTGTGCGGTCTGCTGAGGCCGCCGGGCGCCGCAGTGTCGGCCCGAGGCTCCGCCCGCTCCATTCGACACATCTTTCGTAATCACTGTGCTGTTGTTTTCAATTATTGCCTCATTATTTCAAATTCGCAACGGTGTCCTTGCTGTGAGATAAGGTGACGGTTTTGCGACGGAAACACCGTCACGTAAACTAAATTTTTTTTATATCATAAGATAGCAAACAAGCATATGGGTCTCCTGGTGGAAAGAGTAAAATAATAATAATAATGTTTATTATTCACTTGAAAACCATCGCCTATAGACACCAAAGATGTTAGTTGTGCATTGCTATCTTGTGGCGAGGTCTTAATACCACATGCATAAGTTTACCGGCTACCTCACCCTCCAAACCGGAAGACGATAGTGACAACCACTGTCGCTATTGCGGCAGGAATAGGTAAGGCGGTGGTACCACACCCGGGGGAGACAATGCCGAACTCTACCGTCTAGTAGCCACGATGGTAGTGACTCGCATAGCCAATCGGTTGCCTTTTACGACATGCCTGGCAGAACGGGAGTTGGTCTATTCTTCAAAGGAGCCCGAACCAACACGGGGTAAAAAGTAAAAAAAAATGTTCTGTCTGAGCGTGGTAAAAGGTCGCAAGAGGCACATCTCACGTCTGTTTTCCTTAAAGGAGGGCTATCGGGAGACAATGTCCCGTGTCCCGGGCTGACTGTCGACTGCGCGATACATCTAGCGCTCGCGCTGTGCCGACTGGCGACACTATACACCATACACCATACACCATACACCATAGACTAAACAATACAATCCCTTCCAAGTGTGACAACATAGTCTAGCCATATCAATAATAGTGTACTGCCACGCTTGTGTGTATATTATGATGTATGACAAATTACTATAGTGTGTGCAATGTTCATTTTTATCAATTTGATACGTTTCTGATGCATTGTAGGTACCTGTATTCAATATTAGCCTTCTGTACTTCTTCACCGTGTAAACTTTAACTAGTCCATAATATGTCATACTCCTCCGTCTGCGTAATAGTTGTAAAAAGGGGTACAAAGCTTTTACTTCAAGTTCTAAACAATATTAATGGGATAGAATTGCATAATAATGATGAACGTTAATTGGATTTGAGTTGAGGTAACGTTACCAATTTTTACCGGTATTCAAAGCCCTGACTAGCGACGAGCGCGCCCGACGGGGACTCCGCGCATTTATTCAAATAAACTTTTACAGGCACTTGTGGCCAGTCAACATTTTACGAATTACTACCGGATCGGAACGCGGCCACGCTGGCCAGATCCGCCGGTAGAGACTCGGCGGCTGCATCTTTGCTTGTTTTGTTTTCAGAATTTATGCAGAACCATATTACAATAATTATTTCATATTGAAAAAGTATTAGAGATCGGTATGAGGAGCAATTAATCACAGGCTTTTTTTGTCTACTAAATAATCTGAGATTTTATAATACCCAGTTTTTGTGTTTTTACACATTTTTTAAATATGTTTACTGGCAGATCCCTTACAGCATCGAGAAATTTATTGTTAAAGCGTGTATTTTGTCCCATAAAGGTGTTACTTACTCGACGGAGGCGAGATGCATGCACAACAACATTTTCTTCCTTGTATTTAGTGAATGTACATCACCATTTTCTAATGAGGAAATATTTTTCCTAACATACATTAAGTTCTTAAATATATCGGGAATTGGGATATTATAGTAAGAATGTTGATTTCTTTGCATTTTTCTTTGGATTAACATTGTACATTGATTTAAAAGGTCTGCAATAAAATATTATAGGCTTTGAGATGACCATGCGATTTTAAAAAAAAATCATTTTTACAAAAAAATCGTTATTGTATTTGCAAAAAATTATTGTACCATTTTAAGAACTGGAATTTTAACATAATAAAAATATTAAACCATAGTAATTAACGTCAATATTTTAACTTTTATCATGCTCAATATGAAATTTTTTTTTTTCATTTTCCTGCTATTTTTCTATTATAAATGATTTTGTTTACATATCAGGCATGTGAAATACCAGTCAATAAACAAGTGAGTTAATGGTCACATGGAGCCGAGCAGTCCATACAGTGTGGTTGAATCCTTTATTTTAGCCGAATTTTCCCAGAGAAGAATCCCGTACGACATAACGCTGTGGCGGCAGCTAGAGTGGCTGCACAAATATTGTAAGGTCGACATCACTTAACCTTCTCATTGTGTTCACTTCATGAGCTGCTGAACTGAGACTCTGCTAACTCAATTGTTAATGAGGTATAACTCATATAGCAAATTACAATAGGGACCGCTGTAATTTGCTATCTAGATTTATACCTAAAACACAGTAGAATCCATGATATCTGATTTCTGATTAATAAAATATTGTTTGTACTGAACCCGTGTACAACTTTTGAAATTCAATTCTTCCTTTTGAAAAGTCTTTTCACTTTGAACAAAAGTGAAGTGCCATGAGTCATCCACAAACAGTACGAGGCCACGTTCGTTCCCTACATAGGAAGGTCAGTCATTTTAAATGGATGTTTGGCTCTGCTCACCCGCGCTGGGGCCGCCGTGATGCCATTTGTTGTTGATGGCACACCAGCGGCGGCTGCGTGTGTGTGGTGTGTGTGTGTGTGTGTGAGTGAGCGAGCGCGCGCGTGTTGCAGCGTGGAGCGGTCGTCGGACCAGGTGGTGCGGCCGGTGAACCTGGACGCGCTGGACAAGTGGGTGGGCCAGCTGCCGGGCGACGTGCGCCAGGACATGGCGGAGCTGGCGCCCATGCTGTCCGTGCTGGGCTACGACCCGTGGGCCAACCCGCCCAACTACAGGGCGGCCGTCGACCCGCCGCCGGACCCGCCCTCCGCCCGCCCGCGCCCCGACTCTCCGCGCCCGCCCTAGTCTCTGTCGCCCACCACTACGACTGACGGATGATTTAGACGATTTTTGACGTACGAATATTTTAGATCTAATAATATTAATAAAATTATTGTTAAATGCGAAGTTTTATTATTGTCCTCGATTGCAGCCGCAGACGAGAGTCGGCTACCTGCATGCCCGAAACGTGTGATGTATACAAATCTCAGATTTATTATGCGTCCCCATCCTAATTAGTAATTATATCCCAAACAAAATATGGCGATTTACTCCACGCAGTTTTGTTACCTTGCTTGTCATACAATCAGACGGCCGTGCGGGTTTCTTAGTGAACCTAAATTAAAAAAGTCTTACGCACTTTACCGCCAGTTATCGACCGTACCAAAATGCTCGTTTTATGCAGATGAGGTACCTAATTCCCATTCAATTTATAAAAGGAAAGGTAAGTGATGAGTTACTCAATCTGTCTGTCTGTTATTCAACACGCTTCATGCAACGTTGGAACAGATTTACATTAAACTATACGAGTTGACCTTTTTATAAAACTATAAATATCCTCAAGAAATGATAAAGGCAGTGCTATTATTGTAGGCATTGCGATAGATGGCGTTATAGTACACGTAAATTAAAAGAATATCGTTATAGGTAGTTTAATACTTTTTCAAGGTTTAACCATAGAATAATAACGCATAGAAACCGAGTCGGCCCGCGCTACTTTAAGCCATTAAAAGGTAGACGGAAAAGGCCAACTACGCTTGCCGGCCTCTCAGACTCGCGATACTTGCCACACGGAATGCAGCTCTCGCAATTTAAAAAAATATGACTTACTGTGTGGCGAAAGGCTGTCACAATGCTTCACAAAAGCGTAATAAGGACTTGAAGATCACATTTCACATGCAAGTACTACTTAGCATCAC
>DWBA01000990.1:0-11515 GCA_018236825.1 Apodemia zela
ATTTTTTAAGTTTATTAACAATTATAATTAAATTATGACTTTTAAAGTATAAGCTTAATAATGTAACAATATAATGTGTATTATACGATAAGATTACTTTATTTGGGATATATGTGACAATTTTGTAAATATTTGCACACCATATCATGGTAGAATATACCTACTGGTATCTTTAATTAAATTTATTTAACTTGTAACACCCATATTCTTGCAAAATAAATAAATTTCATTTCATTATAAACCTATTTATATGGTTTTTCTAACTTTAATGTCACTTTGGAGTTTCTCTCTTTTCTCTCTTTCGTTATTTCCTAATTCAATCAATAAAAAAATTACCAATCAATTGTTACGTAAACAAATGTACCATAATTAATAAAGAGATCATGAGTTTAAAGTAATCTGTTGAGTATTGCATAAAAATCGTGTATTTTTTATGGGAAAATTTGATCTGAATTGTCGATATAAATAAAAATGAATCGCTAAATGAAAACAAACTCGTAAACAGCTGAACTAGGTAATTCGGCTAATTTTTTCTTTCGAAATATTCGTTAAAATCCAAGGAAGGTTTGTACCTTCCTTGGATTTTAACGAATATTTTTATTATAACCATAGGATTATAACCATATTACATATAAACAATTATGGAGAGAAAAATGGGAATTGTGATTGTAAATGGAAATAATCAAAACAACACTTTTATTTTCCTATAGAAACAGTCTATAGCTGTCAAAAAGGGTTTTGTCCACCACGGACTTTGAATTACCATGCGCTTTTTTAAAAACTAATTTTACAAAAAATCTTTATTTTATTTACAAAAAATGATGGTGCTATTTTATGAATTGTATAATTTTAACTTAATTAAAAAACAAAACTATAGTACCTAATTAACGTAAATATTTTAAATTTTACCATGCTCAGTATGAAATATTTTTTTACTGCTATTTATACTGCTATTTTTTACTGCTATTTTTTTATTATAAATAATTTTGTTTACATATTAAGCATATGAAATACCAGTCAATAAAAAACTGAGTTAATGGTCACATGGAGCCAGCCGAGCAGTCCATACAATGTGGTCGATTTAAATCTGTTCTAAGGAGATACAATACGAAGATAGCCAGTCCAACTAGTATTGTAATAAAAAGATGATCCAGGACGGTGGCCAGTACCCTCAAAACACCCGATCCACTCGTGTCGCGGCTATCGCTTTCACGACGCGGTTATCGCCGTGGTGATAATCTGCATACTACGGACCGTTATTGAAAGCCACGGTACTAGTTTGTGCGTGAAGGCTACAATAGCGGCACTTTAATCTGATATTTATTGACCGAGAGATGGAATGGGGTTACTATGAGGTGGCCTAAATCTATGGCTAATGTGTATACAAAATAATCTAGAGCTTAAAAGCTACGTAGGTATACGGTGTAATAGGAATTAAGAACGCTAAAAGTGAAGCTTATCGCTTTCGATTCGTAAACGCTGTGCCCGTGATTTTGTTTGCTTAGATTATTGAATTTATATCGGAAGTAGGTACTTTTAATTATAGATTAAGCACATCAGTGTTTTTAACAATACTTTTTCATTGCCTTTGTCAATAATTTTAGTCTTGCCAGAGTTTTGTTTTTAATAATGCATTAGTAGTATAAAATATCTTAATCTGGGGAGGTTTGGGTTTTCTTTCGTTGCCTTTCTCCGTAGTTCATATCTTGTCAGAGTTCCATTTGTTTTTAAAATGGTTTTTAATCATTTTCTTTAATCCCACAAACTCCAATGTTCCCATAGCTTGGCTTGTTTTGCACGCATTAACATAAAGAGAAAGTGTTCCTTTTTTAGCTTTAAAATTGCAGTGCGCAGCAGGAATTTTTCTAAAATAAAAGTAGCCTAAGTTACTCCTTGTTACATCAGCTATCTGCTTTTGAATTCCCGTCAAAATTGGTCAAGCCGTTTCAAAGATTAGTCGGAACAAACAGACAGACACACAGATAGACAAAAATTATAAAAAATACATTTTAGGACTAGCTGTGCCCGCGAAAGCCATTGAAAGTCCCGTCAAAATTGGTGCAGCTGTTTCAGAGATAAGCCGGAACAAACAGACAGACAAAAATTGTAAAAAAATGTTTTGGTATATGTACCGTGTATACATCCATACACATTTAGTAAAAACCTGTCATTTTAATATTAATAACAGACACTCCAATTTTATTTATTTATATGTATAGATATGTACCGTGTATTACATCCATATGCATTTAGTAAAATGCGATTATTTTAGTATTACGAACAGACACTCCAATTTTATTTATTTTTATAGATATTGACTTTTAGGTTAATTAATAAAAAACTAAAAATCGACTAGTCTTTATATATGTTTTTTTATTTGGATTCTTATCTGTATTCGTATAAGTTAATTATCTTTTATTCAGGACTTAAAGATAATTAACTAATACAAATTTTTTGAGACGTGTACTTCTGAATTTTCCAAACTATTTAGTTTTAGCAAGTTTTAACATTAAATACAGCAATTTTCATTGAATCGCTACAAAATTTTGACGTGACTGTTATTGAACGATATAAACTTAAAGCACTTCACAACGATAATTTTTGTACATATTCATATACAACAGCTACGTACAGACAGATTCTCAATTCGAATAATATTATATTCATTAGTAATATAAGATAACTACAGCATTGTCGTGTCAAGAACGTCAAGCAGTTATTCAGTTAGTAAAATTAAATCGCTGCAAAGTTTTGACATTGGGCGTGGGTCGGTGGCTGGTGTCGACCGAAATGAAACTCGGAGCGCCTCCTATCAACGATCAATTTTGGTTACGGCGAGATTATCTTTTTATCGAAGCAATTTCTCTTCGGCTTTGTAGTTGATAACATCTGAGCAGCAACGGATTGCATCGTTGTGCATAATTATACGCCTCGGAGGAAAAATTGTGAATTCTTTGCATATGTATTCTGTGTTGAATAAAATGTACGAAATTTTAATGCGAATTTTTAAGTTCTAGATAGGTACGAGTATGTTTGCGGTTTTTTTTCTTTTCTTTATTACATTTAAACTACTTTGGCTATAATAGTCACTAGCTATTGATGTAGATTATGAAATCTCAGGTTTCATACTCCGGTTGGACACCGATTTTTTTTTTAACTCTATAACATATGAAGCGTCGTTTCGGGTAATCGCAAATACCAACCTACAGTTGTTGAGGTTGACAACTGCGGCAATGGGCAAGACCACCTATCTTCCCAGCTACTCGTGGTGAATAAAAACGTCTGACCACGCAATGATAGATTTATTCTGACTACCTTACAAAGGGACTGTCATAATGGTCCTTAAATTTAACTTAATTAATTAATTTCCAAAGACCTTCACGTTTTTATACTTGCGCTGACCGGGAATGGCACCTTTACGTGCTCAGCGAAGCACGGTATATTAATATGTCACTGACAGACTCCAGATAGCTACTGTGATTTATCTAGATAAAAGAAAATTACTAGTTTTTGTCCAATATGGAATTTAAACGTAGCTTACAGCTAAACAGGGTTATTTCCAAACGAACGAAATAAAAGCCATTGCGATAGACCTAAATGTGCAAGATATTATAATACTTGAAATAATTTAATTGCACCACATTTGTCAACACTGTTTCTGTGCTCGAAAATAAAATATATAGATTAAAGATTAAAAGGTAGATTTCATGCTTTATAAGAATCGTGTACAAGAGCGTTTTCAAGAATTGCAATAAATAAAAAAGTAGGAATATAATATATAATAGAGCCAGTATATATATATATAACCTGCCTGCTACGCACCCTAAACTTGCTTGTGTCTGTCTATACTTAGGCTATAGTTTTTTTTTTCCTCATAAAAGCCGTTTACTTGTTTGCTATATAAAAGAAAAACACGTGAACCAAATCATACCGTACTGCTGATACTATTTAACATATAAAAACGGTATAACCTGATATATCGGTACATTAAATGTATAACTTGTGAGGGAACGATATGAAAAAAACATGAAACAATGTTTTTTACGTCTACGCTCTATTGTTTGTTTCTTTACTGAATGAATTTAAATTAAGTTTTCATAAGTACCTAGATAGATTAGACCAAAAGATAAGCTTTAAAAAGTATCTTCACGCCCATATCACCGAAGAGGTAGGCAGAAGTACAACCAATGTGCCCATGATTAGCCGAAGATACTAGGTCCTACGTGATAGACCTATCGCCAGCCGGGCACTTTGTCAATCCCAGGCAACGTTGATTTTATCAGAAAACTGAAAAAAAAATTTTTTAATTGCCCAACCCGGGAATCGAACCCACGACCATGTGTAGTAAACTCCGACACCGGACCACTATACCACAGGGGCGATATTTAATTAAATTTGATTATCAAGAAACAAGTGATCCTAATTTTAAAAAGTTAGGAGAAATTCCATGCTGACGAAGTCGCGGGCAACAGCTACTATCTCATAAATAACAATAACAAAGTTAATACAGCCGACCAAATAGAGAGCGAATGCAATCAGAAACAATTTTCTATTACTATTTCTAGTTGGACAAATTCTAACAACAAACACGACTAACTTACGAGCCGTGGGAATGCCCCAGTCAAGTAACGGACAGACGGACAAATGATGTTGGGCGATCTATTGCCTGTAATTGATGATGACTATTGTACTACGCTTTTGAAAGAGCCACGAATGTTTGTCTTCTTTCTGTTACCTCCTGTTTGTGTTTGCTATTGTTAATCGACCGCTTATTTGCCGTAATGGTTCACCTATTATCAAATTAATAGCACAAGCAATGAGTGATGATTTCTTTTTTATTGTGTTGTTAGAATTCTCAGGTGCCCTTCAACCACTTGACATAGTAAACTTTACTCAATGTATTACGCAAATGACGTGTGACCAGTGAATTATGTGAAATTGCAGTCACATTTTAGTTGCATCTATAGTCTGTGATATTATATTATGTATGTACAGATGATAATTGAATGAATGGATTATGACCGCTTCATTGGTCGAGTGCAGAAATCTGTTTAATTAATGTAAAAGTGCGATATAAGCTTATACTCGTATAAGCTTAAAGCCCGCTTCGCTTCAGTAATAATTAATGGGACACACAGACATATAAATAAACAGACCAAAAAATCAAAATGTTAAATATTGACTGAACACTGAACAATTACAATGAGTCTTATAGCAAATATTTATCACAAAAATTTACAAAATAATCGAAGGAACAAATAAACACCACATATTTCTACTTATATGACATTTACATTACTCATTACACTACATTTATACTTATAGGACAAAAAAATTTAATGTACCAGTAAACACCACATACCTATTTCTTCTTATATGACATTTACATTATCTACACATTACGCTGTACTTATAGGACAAAAAATGTAATGTACAGATAAACACCACATATGTATTTCTACTTATATGACATTTACATTACACTACATTTATACTTATAGGACAAAAAATTTACATTCCTTTTATACTTAAACGACAAAAATTTAATGTATGTATTAGTACAGATCTAATTATATAAAATTCTCGTGTCACAATGTTAGTTACCATAGTCCTCTGTAACGGCTATACCTATTCTCATGATATTTTGTGTGACTATTAGGTAGGTCTAAGAATCGGCCAACATCTATTTTTCAACCCTTAAGTGATAAGAATTGTCCACCCCTACATTTTTTTTCTTATTTTTTAGATAATTTTTTTGTTTTTATTTTTTTTAAGTACAGCATACAAAAATACATACAACCCTAAAGTTTCACCTTTCTAGGAATAATTTATATGGCAAAACAACGTAGTATAGATAGATAATATTGTGATTTTAAATCTTTTTATCCGTTAGGTTTTGAAAGCCCCTTTAGTCAAGTGATTAGAGGACTACGCGTCAATAGGGCTGGGGTTCGATTCCCGATAGGGAGGAACATTTGTGTGATGAGCATAGATGTTTGTTTTTCTGAGTTTGAGTATGTGATTATTTCTATGGGTGTAATTTATCCAGTTTCGGCAGTCCTCCGTATAAAGTTTAACTGTGCCAAATTTCATACTCCACTAATTTTACTGAAATAGGGTTTGTACATCAGTGAAAATATTGTTTTTTTATTTTTTTGTGGTATATTATACAGTGTTACTACGGTTCTTGAATATTGTGAATAGACTTGTCATAAGGCCCCATTTAACCTCCTTTCGGCTTTACGGGTAGTTTTGTAACAACCTGTAGATGTATTCATATGTATTACTATCGTTGATTAATACCCAAATCACAAGCAAATAAAATTTGCGTACATTGGGGCTCAATCGATTTGTCTAGTGATATTTATTCATTATTCATTTATCAACCAAAGAGTGAATTCATGAGCGAATGAATGTATTATGTATACATCTATGTTGACTGCCTCGTGGTGTAGTTTCAGTAGCGTTTTAGGTATTTATTTATTAGTATTTTTGACAATTAAAAAGCTCTATGCGAGCATTTGGTCTACGGCAGTTGGTCTATTCTTCAAAGGAGCTCGAACCAACACGGGGTATAACGAAGTTTACCCCGAAAATAACCCCAATAACACTTTTACCCGACTCGGGTTATGTAGCAGCTCGAAGACTTATTCAAAATGTGGCGATGGGTATCACCACCCAATTCCCCAACAGACGAACCATTGATCATGGTGAACCAGAATATCCATTGGCGTTCGTTTCACTCTGCCTGTCTCTAATGAAAGCGGCGTGTTGATACTTTTCTACTGATATCGTAAACAACACACCCACTTATATTAGACATTTGAACGCTAATTTCCTATTTTATGCTCACATACGGGTAACGGGAGAATGCTATAATACATCGCGTATAGACAGTAGGCGCCGGCGCCTACGACTGTTATCACAGACATGAATCAGTAGACAGTAGTGAGTTTACTGACTAGAAACACGTCATAAATGACGCGTTTCTAGATCCGCTACGTTTGTATTTCGCTTATAGGTATGCAAGTATACATAGGTTCTATACACACAAGGTACACTACACAATACACATGCTATTTAATGGTTTTAAGAACTACTTATAAACACGAAAGATGTTATAATGCTACCACCTTCCTGTCAGTAGACAATATTCAGCCGCTACCTTATGAAAAGTCATTCAGTTGTCAGTTTTTCTTAGTAAAAACGCCTCACTAGGTGACGCCGTCTACGGACTAGATAACTTGGTGGCACTATACATAACGGTGTATTGCTTCACTTTTTTTTAAATAATTGTTACATCTTATGTACCCACATTCTTGTAATTAAAAAAATTTGATATGTATACTATATAGGTAGATAACAGAATATAATGCCTATCGATATCAAGGTGTGAAAGGGTTTATTAATTTTGCAAATTTCCATTTAACCATGTTAGTAAAGACCCCTTTTTAGGGTTCCGAAATCTACCAGGAATTTTAAAAGTTAGTCTAAAAGGAAATGAAACTTTATTCGACGGTAGAAAAATATTCTCTTCGTTTGTAATTTTCAGCCTTTTTTTTTAAAAGAAGAAAAGTGATTTTCGCTATACATATATTATGTATTAATTAATAAAAAAACCGAACGGGTCTTACATTAGTCGCATATGATGTGTACCTAATATCTGGCATTTGAAGGCCAACCCAACAACCGCGCGTGGTCATTGCTCACTTTAAATATCGCGCGCTCATTGGTCAATTCATATAGCGCGCCCTTCCCAGGCGTTCCGCTGAATTTCAAATCATTCCCACAGATTGCAGGAAAAAAGAAAGCTGTTAGTCAGCGGCCAATGTTATGCTCACATGCGTGTAACGGGAGAATGCTATAATACATTGCTATTCCCTTATTGGAAGTCAGTTGAAAAGTAAATATTAATCATCAGAATACAATAAAGATAATAAAAAATATAAATGGCAAACGAATTATACATCGAAGACGCAATATTTGCAGATCCGAGTTAATGAATTACCAGATCTTTAGCAGGCGTGGCCTCAGGCGTTGAGGTTGTAATTTTTAGCTTAACCAGATTGTATCGTTAAATAAGAATCAAGGAACTAATTGAAATAAATTCAAAGTTATGTGGAGATAAAATCTTACAAGGAGGAAACATTTTTCGTATAAAACGTTTAAGATATATTATTAAGTACTTGCGTTTGTCTGTGTTGTGAAATAGTGTTTTATAAGGCATTAATTGAAAATTAATTTGTATTTGTTTTTTTATATATTTTGAGATACACAAACAAGCAGATGGCTCTCCTATAGACATTAGAATCTAAGCGTTGCGTTGCGTTGCCATCCGTGTGGCGGGGTGGTAAAGCCTTTATAAATAAATAATCTGTGGTAATGCCACATGTATTAGTTTACGAAAGATGATGTGGACCTTAAAAGAGAACGTAGGGCTCTGGCAATGAGGAGTAGGTAATATGTTGGCCCGCAGGTTCGCTCGCAACTCTAATGAAATAAAGTTATTTCTCTTTAAATCCTTTTGACAATCTTTTTACTCGAGTGGTTTGTGGGTTACATATATTCAAAAGTTATATAACATACTAAAGATGCAGTACAATAATCCTTTTAGAATACTGTTGGGATTACCGCGACATTGTAACACGTCCACAATGTTTGTTAATGCTAGAGTCGACGGTTTTCATGCTGTTATGTTAAAAAACGTAGCGTCAATATTTAACCGACTGTGGTGTAGTAGCAACAGTATTCTTCCTAACTGAAATGTAAGTTTTCCTTATATTGTATTTTTCTTCTACTAGTATTTTAAATACATTATCATTAGTATAATGTGTTAGGTTTAGTTAGTTAATTTATAATACGTGTTTTTTTTGTACATTAGGTTACTCATTTCTTTGTTTCCATTATTTTATTCTCTTTTAACGTGTTGGCTGGAAGAAATCCCTTTAAGTAGTGTATTATTAAGTAGGTACCTAATACCTACATGCTTTTATCTAAGTCCATGTGAAATATTGTTTCTAAAGCTTTGATTAAATTGGTTTTTGATAAGTTAAATATGAATCAAGGAATTGATTTGATGGTCTATTTTTCAAAAGGGGAAAATAACCCCCTTTGGAAAATAGACCATCTGCCAAGCTGCTACGCAGTTCGTAAAAGGCGAAAGATTGGGCAAACCTGTCACTATTATCGTGACTACTGTGGTATAGGTGGTAAAGTTCCGCAACGTCTCACCCGAGTTTTGTACCACCGCTTAACCTATTCTTGCCACAAAGTAGAGCTATTTAATTGTCGACCCGTCAAAAGTGCCTGAAAACGTTTTGAATTTTGAAAGCGTTAATGCGTGTTACAGTTTGGAGAGTCAGGTATCCAGTAATATTATGCATGTGGTATTACTATCTAGCCATATAGAAAGCATGCTATTAAAATATACTTAGACTAAGTTTCTATAAAATAAATATTGATTGATTGATTGAAAATGTTGGTCGTCAAACGCAACGGTTGTATTTTTCCATCAAGAGAGCCATCTGGTTGTTTGTCTTATGATATAAAAAATAAACATTATTTCCAAGGTTTAAAAAATTGGCTACAAAAATTATCCACATTCGCATTATAGGTTTAATCGTTCATCTACCATTTGTTCAACATGTCTGAACACATGCACGCAGTATGCCTCTTCTCAATTTTATCCCAAATAAAGGCAGTATGTCTTTTAAACCTACTTCTCTGTCACTTCAGTATTACAAACGCGATCCACGGGTGTTCCGCCACTGATTTCTTCGTTACGCTCTCATTTCGGCCGCGTTAATTCTGCTTTCAAGCTTTTGTAAAATATAGGTTCCTACACATATTTCAATGTAAATAAGTCCACGACTTACTTTCCCTGGATTAACAGTAACAAGACATATCAATAATTCAGTTGGACATGAAGCACGTATTCGTCGGATCCAACCAATTTATCCAAATATCGCAGCCTATAATTACGGTAGTTACGTCCGACAGCGTTGATACAATTAAACTAGCGGTTTATTCGTGAAATGAAATATTAAATAATGCAGATAACATCAATAACACTTTACGATTGTTGTCAGAATTCCTTACTATAAAACGCTACGGTCATAAATATTGAATAATCAACGCGGACGACTTTACAATTATTTTTTAAGCAATGTAGTATTGTTTCTAACAAGCTGTTTAATTAGGCCAACGAGGGCAATTTTTGATTAAATTTATACGGAAACAAAAGATAAGGTCATGTATTTAAATGAAATCATTGTTTTAATTTTGCAAAAACAGCAAACAAGAAAATTTAAGTGCCCGGTTGGCGATAGGCTAGCCACCTATCACGTTGTGGGACCGAGTATCTTCGGCTAATCGTGGGTGAACTGGTTGTACCTCTGCCTACCACTTCGAGGATACGGGCGTGAAGATACTTTTTTTTAAGAAAATTTCAACGGTCATCTTTTCAAATGATTTTTGGAGATATAAATTTACTTTATGTTTCGAGAGTTTTCTCTGGAACATAAAATAAATCATATCAATCGACATTTTAATCTACATATTTCGAACTACGCAAAAAAAAGTTAAAACCAGTAAATAATGCACTTGTATTTTTATTAATACTACACGTAGGTATACTAATCATCAATAATTAAATTCTAGTTTCTAATTCTAATTTATATTAATTATAAATGCGAAAGTTTGGATGTATGGATGTTTGTTACTCAATCACGCAAAAACGGCTCAACCGATTTGGATGAACTGGAATAGCACATAGAATAGGTACTTTTTATCTCCTTATTTAAAAAAAAGTTGTTACCGTGAGATTCACCAAAAACTTTTATATTGCAGCGGGCTGCAGGGTACAGCTATTAGATCAATGGAGATTTTAGATGATCTAATAACATTATCCCTTAGATAAGTAGGTACCAAATTATTATAATTGCATCTACGAAATATCTAGATTTTAGAATTTCGGTAATAATAAGTAGAAATTAGTAGGTATGCCAAGGAAAAACTTTGGACATAAAACACCCTGGGGAATATTCCACTAACAGCTACAAGGAAAATGCTATAGTACCTACTTCAAGAAAGTTCAAGAAAAGAAAGGACTGGTAACTCTAGCGTATGCACAAAACCATAAAGTCCAACAGTACCATACCTCTACCATTTTTGCATGAATCGTACACGAGTTGGATTATTTTTTTTAAATTTTCTATACTTAGGTCGGCTTGCACCAAACTATTTTAATGATTTTTAAATGAATTTAACCATAGTAAAATTTAAGTATTCAAAAATTATTTAAAACAATTGATGCAAACGGACCTAAGCTTTCAATGGAAAATTGTTATACTCTCGAGGTTAAAATCCTATGAGATGGATAAAATTCTCGAAAATCCAAAATCGCAGTAGCAGCTCGAAGCACTGGTGGAGTGGGGTGTTTACCACTTCCGTGCCTCGGATGAGCACGTAAAGCCGTCGGTCCCGGTTATCGCTAGAAATAGTGGATAATCGTTAA
>DWBA01000991.1:0-11514 GCA_018236825.1 Apodemia zela
TATTATCACGCTATTACCTACGGGGGTGAAGCTGTGAATCTGTATTTTTCTGAATTAACGCAAACGAAGTTGCAGGCTCCAGCTAGTGTTTATTAAATTAAGGAAATGATTTTATTTCTTTTAGAAAGGTACAAGGCTAATTTATCTATACAGTTAAAAATCAAGTTCGTTGAGAGTAAAGAGTAGGTCTATTTGACTCCTTTATTCTTCACTCACACAAACCTTACGCTTGTCATGGGAAGCTAGTGTAACAAAACAAGTATTCAAGGACTAACCAGTAAAAAAGTAAACTTGGAAATGTTTATGAATGTAATAATGTTGGCTTTATTTACTAATTGTAATGAAATCAGAATAAGGTTAATGGAAAAGAATGATTTAAAATTTTCCCCCAAACAATAGTTTCATATGTTCTGTCGCGTCAGCAACTATAAAAAGTAAAATTTCGAAACGATTCCAGGATCTACTGGAAAGAACATTACATTCTACATTGGATCCATTTGTTAGTTTCAATATGTCCCTAGTGTGACTTTAACCCGGTATAGTGCAAACGTGCAGATTTCGAGTCAGTAATAAGATACCGTCGGTGCAATCCTTGTGATACCTTGTCAAACGCTCTTATCGCATTCTTTCCCAACCTCTATCTGCGTTGCACATACTTTGATGTAACCTAATACTGATAGAACGTGAAACTAGTGTTTTATTTTGTTTAATTGAATGAATTATTATTGTACTATATCCAAAGTGTGTATATATCATTTTAGTCAGGCTGGACGTAGAACGTATGTACCCTCGCAAGGTCCATAGAGAATAGACGGCCCTGGGAATAAACAGGACCTCATTCGAGTGCACCAATACCGCTGTTGCAATATTACTACAGAGACGTTTGAGGTTGTTCAATAAAATCTAAAAAATCAATCTGTTCTTGACATTTGTTTATGTTTTCACTGTTATGTTAAGTTTGCGGAACAGACAAAAATATATTTAGAGGGAAGTGCAATAAATTGTATGCTTTAATTGGTGTAATTGCTTTGTGTAATATGTCAGCGTTTGTACAAAGAGGTCGCAGCTCGAGGAAATATTGCATATTATTGTTACATTTGACAGTTTCCTTGGCTGCTGTAATTTAAAACCTCAAGGGCCACTTGTAGCATGCAAAGGTTACGTTGCATTTGTTTATGTCCACTTCAATTAATCAAAATTGCACTTGTAAATATATGCAATTTAAACGCAGTAAAAGAGCAATGATATGTAAATGGAAACACGTCATGTTAATCATAAAACATTTTTTTTTATTCTATAAAAACATTTTGCGATTCTTAGATTTTAAGAGACGCGCTTAACAACGAAGATCGGTTAATTTTTACTAAGCTGTTGGCGCCACATTTGTCTTGGTCTGCCTGTTCACTACGGAAATAATGATTGTGATCGTATTTCATTAAGCAGCAACGACTTATTTTCGTTTTCCAGAATATCTGTGACACAAAATCCAATATATATATATATATATATATATATATATATATCAATAGAAGTCCCATCTACTTCCTTATTTTCTTAGGTTTTTTATTATATAATTAGATAGCAAACATGCAGATGGCTCTCCTGATGGAAAGAAAAACCATCGTCTACAGACACTAAAGATGTTAATGGTGCGTTGCTATCCTTATGGCGGGATGGAAATCCCACTTGGATAAGTCTAACGGCTATCTATCTTCCAAACCGGAACACAAAAATGATAAGTATTGACGCTATTGCGGCAGGAATAGGTAAGGCGGTGGTACCAGACCCGGGCGAGACAAAGCAGAACTATAACACTATCATAGACAATCATTCGCCTCTTACGAAATGCCTGGCAGAACGGCAATATACCCGGGCGAGACGTTCCGAAATAGTCAATATGCTAGTGACATGTAGCCAATCGTTCGCCTTTTACGCACTGCCTGACAGAGTGACTTTGGCTTATTTGTTTTCCTATAATATAAAAAAAATGTTTATCGGTAATTTGTCTTGAAATTATTTACAAATGTTATACTATGTTTATCGTGAAACAATGCGAGTACTTTTATTTTAAGCAATAAGATAAGATTCTTACTAAAAATAATTCAGGACAAAATATAATGATAACCAAAAGTATTAATTTTGTACGACGTGTAGACGTGTGATAGTTTTAAATCGTTATGACAATGCAATTAATTACTTTACTATAGCTCCATGAAGAAATAGCCAGCTCCAATCTAACCTGAAAGCACAAATAAATTTTCTCCGCACAGCAATGCCGATTGCGAACACACAAGCTCGTAATGAGAATAATGATGGAAACTTGCGCCATAGATTAGTATGCGCGTGCGCAGCTTGCCGATCGTGGAGAATTGCCACTTGCGTAAATACGGTAGCTTACGCCGCCGGTGCTCGAATTAAACACCATCGATATATAACGCCTAGTAGAAACCCCTACAAATTTGAAATCGTAATATCCTTTTACATAATTTGTCGTGTTAATTATGTACCAACTTATTATATAATTTTAAAGATAAGTTGGAATTACGTTTAAATTTTCAGTATCGAATTTCCTTATTCTTAATTATCATATTATTATATGATTATTATGATTATTATAATTTGACCACCCTGTTGGTTGAGTGGTTAGCGAACCTGACAGTGACAAACATTTATGTGATGAGCATAGAAGTTTGTTTTTTTTTTGGTTTTGGGTGTTTATTAAATTAAATATATTCAAGTTACTATCCTAACACATAGGAATACATATATTTAATGTGTATTTATATGTATTAGGAAGCTGCCTTACAATGAGGCATCTTGTAAAAGGCGAGTGAAGACTTCTGCAACATGCCTATCTGTAAGGCAGCTGTTAATCTATGCTTTGAAAGGGGAACGGATTAACTCAGCGAAAAATTTTATTATACTTTAAAAAATTGTTTTAAAAAAAAAGTATCTTCACGCCCGTATCCCCAGAAATTAAGAGGTAGGCAGAGGTACAACCAGTGCACCCACGATTACCCGAAGATACTTGGTCCCACAATGTGATAGGTGGCAAATCTATCGCCAATCGAGAACTTATTAAATCCCGGAAAAAGTAATTTTCAGATAACTGAAAAAACATATTTTTTTAATTGCCCGACCCGGAAATCGAACTCGGTACCTAATGTGGTCAACTCCGACACAGGACCAATAGACCACAGAGGCTATTGACTTTACTGTTTTAAATTTATTATATATCCAGTAAATCATTTTAAATTGAAGTGACAGTATTTTAATAAAATACTTTGTAGCTTGTGAAAATATCTCTTAGTAGCATCAATATATATCTTTAACCCAAATCTTAAATCGTCAACGTTTTATTTCAATATTTTTAGCATCGCCTATTTTCTGTCCCATACACTAGAAACCCAATTATAGATCGATGCGATTCTAGTAATAACTTTTTCAAGATATATCCGTTTTTTTAACACAACTAGATCATAGGATAGCAAATAAGCAAATTGCTCTTCTAATGTTAAGAGACTGCCTTCCGAACCAGAGTACTACAGCGACAAACACTGACGCTATAATGATAAAATAAATAAAACGACGGTACCAAATCAAGGCAAGACGTTGTAGAACTCTACCATGTAGTATTCTTGATAGTAGTGACACATTCACTTAATTGTTCGCCTTTTATAAACTGCCTGGCGTGAGGACAGACGGTCTATTCTTCGAAAGGAACCCGGACCAATTTGTTGTGTATATATGTTACTGCAAGTAAGTGTGGACCAATTACGTGTATACTAAGCGATTTTTAATAAGATCTCCACCAAATTTCTATAGACCTACCTAACTCATGAAAAAATTTTTAAAAACATACTATTTGTGCTTAAAGTTTTGAGATTTTTTCTTAATTTCCCTGAGCTTCCATCAACAGGTCTTAATTTAGTGAAAATTCAGTGGTATACTTTTACAAGCCAAAAAAATCAAAATTTATTGAAAACTACGAAAGTATACAAGAAGGCCAATACACAAAAAAAATACATCCATGCTAACATTTAACCCATTTTTCCTACCGGACCGCCAAACTGGAGAATTTGTTAATCTAAACATCTATAACGTTCGATTAACTCAGCCTCCTCCGTAAGAGAACTGGCGTGCTTTTTTTTTGTAGAATCACTTCTTTTCCAAGTTTTTTATTCAGTCTATCTAAAGAATTTCTTTGTTTTTGTTTTAGACTATGGAAAATAAAGTTTGCCTTTGTGTTCTCTTCCAATATCACATTCAATTTCTCTTAATAATACAAACATATTATCGTCTCATCGTTTCCCAGAAATTAAACAGGACTCTGCCAGGAAACGGTGAGCGATCTTCCTAGAACACGGTTGTCTTGTTGGCCATCCCTCTTGGACAATAAGACCGGCGTCAGATGCAATGATATTTTGCCGCGCTAATCTGTATTGCCTTCCGCGTGCGTTCGACGTCTTGCAATTTACACGACCATTTCTTGGAAGTGTCCAATTATAACTATATCTAATGACTTGTCTACACTGAATGCACCAGTTATGAAACGTGCCTCATTTTTATGAAGTCATGTGACGGAAACAATGAAACTGTTTTTACTTCTTTATATATACATATATACTATGTAGTTTAAAAACTTCATATAACAAAAAAAAACAAATTCCTTTTTTTGGATTTTGTTTTTTCAGTTATATATGAATAAGTTGTTATTGCCCTGATGATGCTTGTCAAAGTGAAACCTGTTAGATAATAATATAATATGTATTGATTTATAGTGAAACATTACAAGTGTGTTAATATAAAATATTGCAATTAAAATGGAGTTTCACCAAGTGTCGACGACAAAGAGTGTAGAATAAATTCGATAATATTTTGTATTTTTCCACTTAAGTGCTAAAATGGGGGATGAAAGTTTGTATGAAAGATTATATGTTACTGTTTGCAGGCGAAGCCGCGCGGGGAAGCTAGTGAATAATAAATATTAAGATGATTACTAGGGTGGATTCAATTAGGAACCTAGGTGTTGTAACATTTCTGAGATGGATTTCATGTTGCATCGTACTAATGTTGAGTGGTGTTACATCGAAGAAAATTATTATGTGTATGTTATTAACATTATTATTAAAAAACGCACTCGGTGCATAGAGTTATAACGAACATTGTACGATAAGTATTTTTTATTATTATTTATGTTATTATGCAAATTGGAAATGATTGCAAAAAAAATCAAAAATTGTCAATTGTTACCGATTATATAGCTCGAATTTGCTTAACAAATAATGGTGGTAAAATATGTTTTATTCGTATACCCATTACCCATATAAAAGAGTTTTGTTATATAGCCAGCAGAAGTAAAAAAATCAAAATTTAAAGTTATGTTCAATATCACGAATTACTTTTTGCGATACTATAGTAAAAAGAATCAAAAAACAACATTGAAACATAATTAAGGCAGAAGTCAGTGTACGAAATATACCTAATTCATGCAAATAACTTTATATTTCCTTTTTTATTAATTTTCATCATGTACACTTTGATTCTAATAACTAACTTTCAGTTGCGTTTACTGTTACATAAAACAAGAAATTTATTTGATCATTACTATAATTTAATCTTACTTATCTTGAAACAATGATTTCATTTCTAGTATAATTTCCTTGCGAAAACTAAATACAAATATTTCTTCCCTCATTATAAATGCAGACTATCTTTGTTAATACGTGGCTATTCAATTGCAAGAAAACTAGATAGGTAATTGGACTAATTCTAAACATTGCTTGGAGCCGTAGCAAAAAATGTTTTGCGTCATTTCACCGCGACTCTGATGGATACAGTTTTTTTTTCCATTGATTACTAGTTGGAACGTTAGTCCGGTAGTCCGCCAAGAGGACGTTGACCGTGGTTCTACTTTGGGGGATTGTATTCACTATATACCACGACATTTTGATCAATATCTGATGAATATTTTAATAGCTTTGATAGTGTGTGTGTTAGACTATTGTTACTAGTGTTTTTACGATGTATTTATGGCCTATCCCTTTGTAACAAACTGATACGTCTTTTATGTGTGGTTGTTTGTGGTTTATGTAAACAACGTAGTAATTTTAGTTTGTTATCAGGTGAGCTCCGTTATCTTTGTGTTTACACATAGCTGATGTCCTGAATGTCGATCTTGGGTATTATTTTGTTGTTAAGGAAGATGTTTCAGATGTTAATCAAGGTGTCAGTCGTATGTGGTCCGGATATACGTATAGATAGTAGTACGGTGAGCGGATATCGGGCGGGCGGTGAGCACGCGGCGCGAGCACGTCCAGTCAGAGTGCCGCCGCGCCGTCAGACGCACGCGCGACCTGCACGTGCAAGCCTTACTCATCCACGACGACAAATCCATCACATAAAACATTTTCAGAATAAGACGCTTTGACTTAGAGACCACTCGTACGATGTCAATCTGCATGTATCTTTTCTGCCCGTGGTTCTTTCTCGTGGTGTACCTTGCGTTCCTCATGCTGGACGTGTGAGGCGAGGGAGTGCGCAAGTGTTGTTTGCGCAAGCGCGTCGTCCGGATCGATACCGGCGGCGTTGGGGTGTTGTGTGCGGCGGTTGTGAGCACGCGGGTGTCGCGCTCCGGGTACGGCGACGGTGCAGCCGCGTGCCGGAAGCGCTGGTGTGTTATGCGGGGCGGGTGCGGGCCGTAGCGGGTCGCCATCAGTCCGCACGCGTCGGGCACGCGGCCGCCCGCCATGAGCGCGGCCACGCCGGAGGTGCGCGGCCCGCCGGCCGACGCGACCCCAGTTACGCTGCCCAGAATCAAACCCGAACTCGGCCTCAATGATGCCACCCTGTTCGCGGTATACTGCTTCATTAAAAATTTTATTGGGTAAGTAAGCTGCTCTATACATTCCGTTTTAAAGGTAGCAGAGGATCCTGATAAGGTTTTTTTGTATAATAATTAGTACCTATTATTTCACAAACATAGCTTTTACTCTATAACTGAGGCCTGTTTAGGAAGAGAGTTGCAATCAGCCTATCCTCGATATCAGCAAGATTTTATCCTTTTTTCCTTCACCATTTTCCCTTCGCCTACCAAGTTAAGGCCTCGGCCTAAGAGTCATGCTATATATAAATTACATTTCCAACTCAGGATTAGTAGGCTTCATCTGAAGATAAAATTGCCTATGTATTATAATATAAGTAAAATACGCATTGCCGGCCCTTAAATATGGGATGTTCCCTACCATCCATTTTGAACGCCACACCACAACACACCATTGCTAATATATTATGATGAATATCATGGCAACCATATCGATAATAATTTACTCTGGAAACTAAGCCATGTTTCAGCATTCATAGGTAAAAATTGGTCTCAGATATCAGTATGCAGTGTATATACATTGTTATTCAAGGTAACTGCTCCAAGTTTGATACAATTGCGGATGAAAATAGCGAACACTATTTTTGATCGCATAAAATACTCCAACTCTATTTAAAACTACTCAATTGGTTAGTTTGTGTTTATAATGGTAATTTTTTTTAAAAAACACTATATTTTCCTGGAAAATACTAATAATATACTTTAAACTAGATAATGCCCGCGGCTTCGCCTGCGTTAATCTCACGGGGTTTTAAAGATTTCACTCACTCACCTCACTTCAGACACAGCATGGTATTGTAAACCCCGATTGTTTACAGTAATGTCTTGATGATGGTAGGCAGTAGGGCAAATGCCTTTAACCCAAAATTGATTCTGAAAAAAATTCATTCCCGTTTTTACACATTTTGGGTAGACAATTTGGCAAAACACATTTTTTCTTCATTTTTATTGAAGGGTTTTTGTGCGTCCTTTCAAGTCAATCGGTGAAGAATATTTTTGTTTCCAATACAGAAATTTCCATTCGCGTTCACCCTTTTAGAGGATGAATTTCAAAAAGCACTTAGTGGGTTTCTACATCATAAAAGAATACTTCTGTTAAGAGTACCCTAAATAGTTCCAAATGTGAAATGGTAGGCAAGCTCAGAAAGATCAAGATAAGCTCGATAATTGTTATAGTCGGATATTTTTCCTCAATAAGCTTCATAAATTTTTTCGAGTGGTGTCGTATAAACTTATCTCAAGTTGTAAGAATTACTTAAAATTACTAACAAATTGAGTTATCTATATGTAGACAAATATCTATATATTTTTAAGTTGTCATAGTAACATATAATCTCAAGTTGCATTCTGACTTTTAAGTAACTAACACCTTTTGTTATACTCGTATATAACTAGTCATTCTAATAATTTAATTTTAGAGTACCGAGGAAAGTGCCTCGTAATCCTGTCACTCCTTTAGCTCTTCCTTTAAGAAGAACTGTGTTTGGTGCTAATTCTCCCGTCTCACGCATTTCCAAGTTAGTGAATTCTCTTTGTGACTGCTTTGACATAGTTGCTGACTCAGAGATTAAAATAAAAAAATATATCTTAAATAATTCTTAATTTTAGTTTATTTCTTTCTCACTTTTTTTACACGATGTTGTACTTTCTGTGTTTACCTATAAGTAGTTATATAATTAGTTTGAAATTTATTATGCTTAGCTTTAGAAATAGTAATATTGTAATAACTGTTGGTGAACCAAATAAATAAATTAAAAAAAAATTCTAATAACTTGTTTTACCGCCCGGTTGGTCAAGTGGTTAGCGACCCTAACAAAGCAATCGATGGGGGGAATGGTTTGATTTCCGACAGGGTCAAACATTGCTGTGATAAGCATAGATCTGTGTATTTCTGGGTTTGGGTATTGATTAAATATTTTGAGTATTTATATACGTATTTCCATGTATCAGTATCGTAGACTAACACCCATATTACAAGCAAATAATTTGCTTACTTTGGGGTTAGATCAATTCGAGTAATTTGTCCAGTATTATTCATGTATTCATATACTGCAAATAAAAATATTCAATCATTCGTTTCTTTTTGTTAAATTTCGATAGCAAAAAAAGTTCAAACATATATCGCTTCGTTGCTTCAATAACGTGACAAGTTTGAAAACTCAGTTTTTTTTAAATTTGATAATTGAAATCTCCGTGTTTGAATTTATTTTTTCTGAAAACGCGGTATGGCTGACGCCAATAATACCGAACTTGGTATATTATAAATTTAAAAAAATGCTCTTTTTTTTAAGGTAACACGTTATAGAAGCAAAGAAGCGATATGCTGATTGCAGTAAAGTTTTTTTGTTTATGGATTTAAACTTTATACCGATATAATATAGTCGGTATAAGTGTAACGACATCCTTATGTAAGATATCATTTATAACGGACGGTGTTGGGCTAAGCAGTCGATATCGACACCCAGGCGAATTGCACAACGTTTTGTTAAAACTTTATATGGATCCCTGCATACCTAAATAACTGTATAACGCAAACATAGAAATTTATTTTAATTATTACCCACATTCATTGTCAAAACGAAAGTTTAAGTATTCGAAAAACAACCGTTTTCATTTATGACTTTGTTCATTAATTATCATACCTGCACTAGATTCTGAGCTGCTACTGAAATTGTGGTAGTTATAGAAAGCCAATAAAACTGACCAGCACGGAATTTAAGAACCAATAAGCTGAAGCTAGTTACTAAACTAGACATATTGATCTAAATAAAGAGTATATACATATAACTAAAGATACTGTATCTTCACGCCTGTATCCCCGAAGAGGCAGGCAGAGGTACAGCCAATTCACCCACGAATAGCCGAAGATGTGATAGGTGGCAAGCCAATCGGGCACTTTTCTAATCCCGGGCAACATTGTTTTTATCAGAAAACTGAAAAAACTCATTGTTTGAACTGTCCGACTCGGGAATCGAACCTGATAAAGATATTGTATAGCGACTTAAGTATTTGACATTCATATCCAAACATAAATACTAGCATGGTCCTACATTCCGGATAACTTTAAAGCTAGTAGTAGCCTAGATAGGTAATTGACAATTTCATTGACAAATTGAACATATACCCAGTAGGCATGGAAATTATTGTTAAATTTGATTAACAGTGCGGTTGTTAAACCTAACTTGGCTTTAACAGTTATTTTTATACGCTAATTATAACAGTAAAGCAGAATCGGAAGTCAGCGTTGGGCGATCGAAAAAAAAAACGATCCCACGTCAAAAGTATGATACGAATTACGAACTATCCACTATTTTTTAACTCGGAGTATTAGCAATATATTGTTATTTTTTTAACAGTATTATTTAGTGCATTATTATTCAATAGTCTAGTGATAGATATAGTGATCTTTTTAGTGATAATAAAAATAACTTTTAACAGTATTTAATAATATAATTAGATTAATTAGCGATTGTTAACAGTTAAAAAGAATTTAGTACGAAATTTAACATGTTAATTGTTCAATGATCTATGCCTAATACCCAGTCTCGGACGAGGCCGTGATCCCAGAAAAACTTATTCAAAACGATTTATCCGATCCAGGACGTCAGGCCTAGCAAAGGCGCTGTCGCTAGACCACTGAAACGACTGCACCCTTATCAACCCTAGTATAATTGGATTTATGCATGCAATATTAAAGTGACCCCCAGCTGGTCACATTAGATAAGTGGCCACCCTATCAAAGGATCCTTCCATGCAGCTGTTGATTTTAATCACGTTTATTACACATACGGTCATAACTCATAACATACGACATATTTTTTTTATTATCATAGGATAAGAATCACACAGATGCCTCTCCTGAATTGCTGCATTAGCATGCAGTTTATTAAAAAATAAACTATGTGGTAGAGCTCCATAACAGGCGGCGGTAACGTCTCGCCTGGGTTTGATTCAGGCGAGACGTTACCGACGCCTTTTTTTATATCATACGAAGCAGATGGGTCTCCTGATGAAAAGAGTCAACCATCGCCAATAGACACCAAATATGTTCTTGGTGCGTTGCTATCCTGTGGCAAGGTCTTAATGCCACAAGCACAAGTTTACCGGCTACCTCACCCTCCCAACCGGAACACAACAGTAACAAACACTGGACGCTATTGCTGCAGGAATAGGTAAGGCGGTGGTACCAAACCCGACCGAGACAATGCTGACCTCTACCACCTAGTAGCCACAATGGTAGTGACTCACATACCCAAATAGTCGCCTTTTTCGACATGCCTGGGTAGAACGGCAGTTGGGTCTATTCTTCAAAGGAGCCCGAACTAACACAGGGCGAACTTACTTATTCTTGCCGCAGTAGCGTGAATGCTTATTACTGTCGTATTCGGGTTGGAGGATAAGGTAGGCGCTAAACTTACACATGTGACATTACCATCCCACCACACGGACAGCAACGCACTATTAACATCTTTGGGGTCTATAGGCGATGATTAGTCTTTCCGACATGAGAGCTATCTGCTTGTGTGTTATCCTATCTATACATTTAATAAAAGAGTAGAAAAGTAATTTTTGTACATTTTTTTTTTATATCATAAGATAGCAAACAGGCAGATGGGTCTCCTGATGGAAAG
>DWBA01000992.1:0-11514 GCA_018236825.1 Apodemia zela
AAAATATTTAATAATACCTTTACGCGTGGCTGAGAAGAAGGTTCTTGACAGACGACAGACAGACAGACAGACAGACGGACAGGTGGACAACGAACTATAAGGGTTTCGTTTTCTTCTTTTGCGGTACTTCCGTACCTCAAAAGAAAAAACTTGAGGGGTGACAAGGGACAATAATAATAATTATTTATTATGTACAAAGAACCTGTATACACTCAACAAATATAATCGTCGCGACACCACACTGTGTGTGCGTGTGTGTGTGTGTGTGTGTGTGTGTGTGTGTGAGAGAGAGAGAGAGAGTACGTACGTGTAATCGGTAATGGTAATGCACTTACATATGTATAATTATTTTATATACATGGTGCTGCTAGGTGGTAGGTAGGTAGTTCTGTTATGTCTTACGCGGGTGTGGTATCACTGCCTTGCCTATTCCTCTCACCACAGCGTCAATACTCATTACTGTAGTGTTCTGGTTTGGAGGGTAAGGTAACCGGTAAACTTATGTATGTGAAATTCAAAAAAAATTCAAAATTCAAAGCCTTTGCCCTCTTGCAAAACGGAAATGAGACTTTGCCATCTTGCAAAACGGAAAGCAATACATAATTAACATCTTTGGCATCTATTGGTTTTATCTTTCTATTACGAGAGCCATCTGCTTATATTAGGATATAAAAAAACTGTCATGTTCTCGTTTAAGAGGATAACTAGCAATACCATTTATACTGTAACTGTATGGTCACCGTAGTTTATCGTGTCGTATAGGTGAATTTGTTTTCAGCAGCAGTATACCATTTTTTTTTCATTCTTTTCAATATTTTTATTTCTTGCCACGCATCTTACCTTCTAATAAATTGGTGATTCACGGGGAACCGTAAGAATCTTTGAATTAATTCACTCTGACTTAGCAACAAGGAAATCAGTTTCACGATAATTACTTGTTTTTAAAAGAAAATATCCATAATATTTAAAATGATCTGAGTGCGTCTCTGAATAAAAAGTATTCCACAGATCGGGATTTATTGAAAAACTTATCTCGACAACTGACCAATCAGTAAATTGTGGTGTACCATGAGCATCGTTGGACGCTTAGTTCGTTCTGATTTAACCACAAGAGAAGGGTGTCCAACCTTGTCCAGAAGGGTGCTACAATTATTTTATAGATTCAGGCGTTACTTTGCGAAAATCCAGAACTCAATGAAGAAACCTAGTTAATTTGCAAATTTCCGCGAATTTCCACCTGTGCTCTTGGGATGCCACTGAAAGGAAAAATAAAAAGCTGTGTAAGAAATGGAACAAACTCACCATAGGCCTGAAAAATACAAAGATCCCAATGGCATAGTTATCCACTCTCATCCATTACACTTTCCACCATGACAGTGTAACAAGCACAAAAGCACACTATATACGTACTTAACACACACTTCGCAACCAAAGCATATTACTACTATTATAAAGAGGTAGGTAAAGTTTGTAAGTTTGTGAGTTTATTTTTAAAAAGTAATTGCTGGAACTACTAGACCAATATTGAACATAGTTTTCTCACTTAAAAACTAAAATTTTTCTTAATGATATTAAAAGAAGTATCTTAACGCCCATATCCCCGAAGAAGTAGGGAGAGGTACAACCAGTGCACCCACGATTAGCCGAAGATACTCGGTCCCTCAATGTGATAGGTGGCTAGCCTATCGCCAACCGGACACTTTTCCAATCCCTGACAATGTTGATTTTATCAGAAAACTGATAAAAAATCATTTTTTATTGTCCAACCCGGGAATCGAACCCGGGACCACGTGTAGTCGACTCCGACACCGGACCACTAGACCACAGAGGCGACCAATGTTTTACAGGCGACCAATGTAGACAAATAATTTTAATGATGCTATACGAAAATCGTATACTTGTTCAAATTCTTTTAATTAGAATACCAGTTGAACCAATACAACATATACATCATCTCCGACACCGGACCACTAGATCACAGGGGTGATTTTTTAATGATATAGGTTACAATTTTTCCTTTTTTACGGAATATACCGCTAAAATCGGCTACTTTATTTATAAACGGGAAAAATACACAATATTTATATTAATCTTAGTGCGTCTCTGTATAAAACACATAAAAGTACTCCACAGATCGGACTTTATAGAAGTCGGGCCAACGTAAAGGGTAACAAACATGGCGGTTTCCCAAAACTTTGCACAACTATTTATTCTTCCACTACAATGTTTTTATTTTATAATACGTCGTAGTATTATATTGAATAGGTACTAGTTTATGTTTCACTCGCGTTAAAAAATCTCTTATTTTTTTTTAAATAACATGATATTATGATCTTGTTACTTACAAATGATTTGGGTTTCTATACGAGATTTGTTTTACACTGGCATGCAGTTAATAATGCCGTGTGTAATTGTTTTTAACGTTTCGTAAAAAAACCACATAAAATCATCATAAATAAACAACAAGATCACAAAATTACAATTATTACTATGATCATGCGGATCTATACATTATAAATGCGAAAGTCTGCCTATCTGTCTGTCTCTGTCTGCTACGCTTTCACAGCTAAATAACTGAACCGGTTGTGATGAAATTTGGCAAGTAGATAATTAAAGATCTAAAATATATAATATTTATTTTGTTATATGTTAAGATGCACCACCTCGTTTAATTATTTTATTTCTGGATTACATGAGGTTGGCTAGTATAGAATGCCCTTAGGCCTTCAGTTTGACCAATGTACATATTTGTTGTACATGAATATAAATAAATAAATATATTACATCGGGAAAAATAAAAATAAGCCATATTGTACTATTCTTTCGTGCCGAATGAGCTGATAAGGTTTAAAAATTACTCTTGGAGTGATTTTATTTCGCCAGTAAGTACCTATATATTTCTGGGTGTAAATGTAAGCTACGCTGACAAACTAAGAAATTGCCTTAAAGGCGTATTCATTAAACCGTGGTTTTAACCGTAAATAAACGAACTACATAATATTATGTTAGATATATATATCTATATGATCAGTCACATATTAAGATATATTTCATTTAAAGTTAGCGTGGGGTGTTATTTTTTATTTTATTTTGTCACATATGCCAATAATCCACAGTGTTAAATCATCGATTAATTCTAACGCTAAAAAGTTAAAGCTTCTGTGTGTAATGATATACTTTTCTAAATATTTAAATAAAAAGTAACCTTCTATTAAAGCCCATGTCTGTAGAAATCAGATGATATGGAAATCATAAAATATCAGGATAATTACAATAGGTAAATAGTAGAAAATTCTAATCGGCCACTTAATTTGCAAATATCGATAGTCTGCGATGGGCATTAGTTGCATTACGCAAATAAGGAAGAAAGATCTTGAGTTACGATTGCGTAAGAAGTTAGTCAAAGTCCAGTGTAGATAAGTGGTGTTAGGAAAGGAAATCGTGCATAGATAGTTACCTCTACCAGTACCTTGACACTTCTCGTCCGATCCATCCGGACAATCTTTGCGGCCATCGCAGACGAAGTACCAACTTATGCACGAGCCGGTTGATCTGCACTGTAAAATAAATGTTTTTATTAATACCTGACCTCCCCGTTGGTCGAGTAGTTAGCGAACGAATCGGCAAGGCTCGGGTTCGATTCCCGACAGGTATAAACATTTGTGTGATGAGCATAGATGTTTGTATCTCTGGGTTTGAGTGTTTATTATGTATGTTACAGTATTTATATATATATTTTTATGTATTAGTATCGTTGACTAATACCCATATCACAAGCTAATAATTTGCTTACTCTGGGGATCAATTCGAGAAATTTGTCCGGCGATATTTATTATTATTTTTATTTATACCTAGTAACTACTATCACGACGGTTCTCTTGAGAGGTGTTGTGAGACTGTGCCTAGTCAACCTAAAACTCCGAGAGACTTGGTTTAGGCTCGTCACCACGATTCACCGAGATATCAGTTGGCGAATTGAGTGGTAATCCTTATCGCCATATTTTACAGACTATCAATTGTGTTTCTTGTGACAACTAGATCTTAAAGCTCATCCGAATCACGTAGATCTTATTATTTTTGTGTTATAGCACTCACCCCGTGCTTAGGGAACTTGATTTTTTTTTTAAAAACGGTCGAAAGGCTCAAAGCGGCGAAATTCACGTAGATCTTAATACACCACCAGTAGATTTTTGTGTCGTGGCTACTGGCTACCGATATTTTTTCGCGAAGAGATATTTTTACGCGACTCGGAGTTCGAACCCGGGACCCGATTAAGAGAATTGGCTAACCAATAAACCATGGGACAGGTATTTTGGTACTGGTACTCGGCATATGTTATTCTACCCGAAGACGACAGCACAAGCAAACGCGATCTACTCAAACTTATCTATTACCATTTATCGAAATCGGTTCAACCATAAAGATACTCGTACATAGTATCAACTAAACAATGACTTACACAGCACATAAGAATTATACAGGGCGGTAATGACAATATAACAGTAAACAAATGCATTTATTTATCGACCTGATAACGATTACCGCTTATATATTTGACAGTTAAATTTTTTTTAATTTTAGGTAACAAAAGCTACTAAAAAACCTTAAAATATCCTCGTGGCAAGATTTACCCGCCACACCAATCTTTGGTGTCAGCCGTTGCGGACTAATGATTACAATAGTAGAAAATCAGAATGTTTAAATGGTTGCCACGCTTTTGTAGTCTCAGATGTGAGAGCTCGAATAGTATTCTTAAAATATTGACAGAAAAATGGGGAAATGCCTTTAATGGAGCTGGGTACATTTGCATTTGTTTAGCTGGATTTAACAAAAACTTTTAAAATATAAGTATTTAAAAGTTGTGTGTGTGTGTGTGTGTGTGTGTGTGTGTTTATAAGTACTTTATATAAAGGAAATATCTAAAATAATTAATAAATTAAAATTAAATTACAATGTCACTCATTCGTTATGCGACAATATTTAAAATTAACATAATTTCTGATAACACTCATGTATTTAATATTCAAATTTACAACGAAGCTATGCCCTTCTAATCATACACTATATTATAGTTATCATACTATTAAATGTATTAACTTTAAACGAGATTTAAACAAATTTAGACATATGGAATGTGTTAAGCCTAGTTCGGAAGTAGAGGGCGACGCTCTGTTATACCTACTTAAGCATGGCATTGACAGTCATGACAGGTTATAATATTTTATAGAGAAAAAATTCAGGGTTCCGTGTCCAAAGGTGCCAATAACCGGACGAATGGATAGCGAAGACTAATCCCTATTACTGTCTGTTTTTCTGTTGCTATATCGTCGCCTTAGAGTGAAAACCTCGGGAATGCATTCTTGCTCAAAATTATTTTATTGCGCTTTTAAGAAGAAAACCTCGTAACGCATACCCTCAGCTCGCTAATTTGTTCATTTGATACTCGTAGCGCCATCTATGACAGTAAATGAGAACATCGTAAACACTCGCATCTGTCAGTTTGGCGTGAATACCTTACAACAAACGTGTCGTTTGAAAAATTACTTCATTTAAACTTACGAGGTTTTCACTCTAAGGTGTCGATATGTATATGTACTTTGATAGGAGAATTTTTTTTATTTCATTAGATAGCAAACAAGCAGATGGCTCTCCTGATGGAAAGAGAAACCATCGCCTATAGTGTGTATCGTTAATGGTGCGTTGCTATCCGTGTTGTGGGATGGTTGTGGGATGTTGTGGGATGACTATTGCCTCTGGTCTAGTGGTCCGTTGTCGGAGTTGACCACACGAGGTCCCGGGTTCAATTCCCGGGTCGGGCAACTCAAATGTATTTTTTATATTTTCTGATAAAATCAATGTTGTCCGGGATTGGAAAAGTGCCCGGTTGGCGATAGACTTGCCACCTACCACATTGTGGGACAGAGAATCTTCGGCTAATCGTGGATACACTGGTTGTTCCTCTGCCTACCTCTTCGGGATACAGTCGTGAAGATACTAGTTACTCTACTCGCGGGCAAAGACCTGTGGGTCAGCTAGTTGGAATATACTTACTTGAAAGGTGCCAGGCAAGCATCCTCTGTTTCGCGCTGAACATGCGGACGTAGAATTGGTGCGGTATGTGCAGTCACACCGCTTGTTGACACAGCGCGTGTTTGCGTCAACTACTTGACATTGATCATCCGTGAGGCAAGGCATACCGAGTGATGCTGGGCCAAGATCTATTGCAGGGACGACCTCCGTGCGCAAGCGTTGTTTATCTTAAAAAAATAAAAGTATTATAAAAAGATTGTTAATATTATAAATAGGAAATTTAATTTATGACGACGATTCTTAGAAAAACTCTATTCCGTCGGTCGAGTGGTTAGCAAATCTAACTACGAATCGACGGGGCCCGGGTTCGATTCCCAGCAGGTACAAACATTTGTGTGATGAGCATAGATGTTTGTATTTCTGGGTTTGCGTGTTTATGAAATATATAAAAGTATTTATATATGTAATTCTATGTATTAGTATCGTTGACTAACAAAAAAAAATTACATTCTTATATATATCGAAAAACCAAACCTATACTAATATTACTAAGAGAAAATATTTTGTTTGTTTGTTTGTATTGACTCCGAAACTACTGGACCGACTTTAAAAGTTCTTTCACCTTTACAAAGCTACATTATCCAGGAGTGACATAGGCTACTTTTTACCCGACTACGTACAGTTTGGTATGACTTAGTAAATATTCGAAAATCTTACCTTTTACTGGCGATTTCTTCTGATGCCCGGTTTTATGTGATTTATTGCCATTAGATTCTTTTACTAAGCTGCCTTTTTTATTAGTTTTCTTATCCACAGATGGTTGAGTAACGACTCTATAAATAGGTTGATCATTAGCGTGCAAATTTGCAGTCATTTCATCTACTCTTATTAATTCATTAGGATCATTGTCTTTTCTCTGTAATGCTGGCTGCTGTTTAACTGGTTCTGATGTTGGCACTTTCATTACTGCTTGCATTAATGGACTGTCTTCTTGAGTGCTAAGAACATCATTTTTACTTGTAAACAGTGGCTGTTTACTTGGTTTAATATCTTGAGAATCGATTATTACATTAGGTGAACTAAATTGATTTTCGTTATCGATATTAACATTAAAAGTTGCATTCGATTTTTTAGGTATTGACTGATTTACAATGCTTTCTTTGTGTGGATGTTTAACTAATGCGCTTTTTTCAGCTAAAATGGCTTCAGTTGGAAAGGGCTTAAGTGCGTAGCATTTATCACCGATTTGTTTGAACAATGAGTTGCATGCACATCTTCCGAAAAGGTTTGGTATGACAAATTCACAATGAGTTTCTTTATCCCATAAGCGACAGTGTTCGTTGCTGTAACAGACGTGACCAGGAGGGGCAGCTGAAAAAAAATATAGTAAGCCATTTAGATTATCATTTCAGGTATACAATAAAATCTATTTTATAAACAGAACTGACTTAGTTTAAAACATGTCTTGTAAGTATTTTTTTACATCTTTTCTCTCTTACAATCTATCAAACTTAAAAGTAATAAAATACTGTTTCTACAATTATTACGGACTCAATCAATATACCTAGTTCATCTACATTCTATTACCAATCTACGAATTTTGGCAATAAAAACGGGTTTACTGAGTAACTGTTATTTTTTAATTTAATATAACCAATCAACATATAAGTTATACAAAACTGCCGGAGATACATATGTGGTAAGTAACTCATTCCAAAACACGTTCACTTTCTTGAAATCGATTGCAAAGTGGTACTTAAATAATATCAACCCCGAGTGATTAATGTAGGAATGCAATGAGTTACTGATAATTTCAGAATTCCGTACCTCAAAAGGAAAAAACGAAACTCTTATCAGGATCACTTTGTTGTCCGCTGTGGTTGTCCGTTTGTCTGTCAAGATCCTTTATTTAGGAAACGTTTGGACTGTGGAGGTATCGAGTTGAAATTAAAACCATGTATTTACCTAACATACATTAACTCAGGTCTAAAGTCCTATTTAAATCAAAATTTGAAGTTAACGTAAATAAACCGGCCGTTTATACAGCAAAAAACGTATATTTCGACACTCTCAAGAGAATCAAAATGTAAAGGGTACTTTCCGACTTCTGTTGACCTAGAACTATTATAATAAATCTGGCAAGTAATATCATTTTTTACTACAAGTAAATGGAAAAATCTGAAAGCTGTTTTTGCTACATTTTAGCATTTGAAACTAATTTAAATAATATATAGTCTTAATTTTTAATGAAAATTATTCTTAGAAACTGAATTTCGGGTAATGCTTGGAAAAAACTGTGTGACTCGATTCCTGAACTATTCATATTATGTAACTTTAAATTTGAACGAAACCCTCCGAGTGCGAGTCCGACTCGCACTTGTCCAGTTTTTAAACATAAAATATCTTTTCCCATATTATTATTCTAAAAGCACACGATCGCGATGCACTTACAGTTAGTTACATTTTTCTCATACAGCAAGTATTACGGATATAGCTAGTCGTGTAAGACTGTCCGCGTTATTTGTTCAGAATAATAGTAAACTTCATGCTGATGATAAACGTTACAACTACGTGATGTTAAAATTGTAATCGTAAATTCTTTTGTTGTAACACATACCTAGTTTTATATATAACCGCGTTTTTGTAACTTTCCTTATTCTCAAATTACACGGTATGTTATCTGTTATAAAGTGAAACATTAGTCGTGAAGATCTATTGACCCTATCATTGAAAATTACCGTGACAAGAAATTGAAAGTATGATTGTATGATGAAGTCATTTTCTTAGTTTTTATAAACAACTTTTTAACAATAACGCTCTTTATACTATTGTCTTTAAGTTCATAAAGCAAAATAATCTGGTAGGTATAGTAGAGAAAAAGAAGTTGGACGTTTTGTCTTCAGAACAATTAAGAACATTTATGAAGATGCCTACCTTCATCTATCCCATCGAAAATTACTACGATGTAGCAATACGTGATAATGAAACAAGATAGAATGAGCGCTGAATTACGCACGTTTATTAATATGATTAAAAATTAAAATTAAGGAAAATTAATTAGCTAGGAAAATTCTAAATTCAAACTTTATTTTGCCAGCTAAAAGCTATCTCCCGTAATTTTTTAGGTGAAAATGACATGCACATGTAAGATACCTCTTCTTAAATGGAGTACCTCTTCTGAGTGTTGTGGCCATGGATTCTTATCTAGATCAATATTTAGGTACATATCAGACAGTATCAATTTTTATTACTATGTGTGATTTAGTGTTTTTTAAATATCATAAGATAGCAAACAATCATAATATGGCTCTTCTGATGGAAAGAGTTAACCATCCCCTATAGACACCAAATATGTTAATTGTACGTTGCTATCCTTGTTGCGGGTCTTAATGCCACATGCATAATTTTAACGGCTACCTTACCACTCAAACCGGAACATGACAGAGACAAGCACTGACGCAGATTATATTGCGGCAGAATATAGGTAAGGCGGGTACCAGACCCGGGCGAGACAATGGAGAACTCTACCACTTGTGGCGACCAATTGGCAATGCGAGTCACTATCATCGTGGCTACCACCACGATGATAGTAAGAATTGCCTGGCTGAAGAGCAGATGGTCTATTTTTAAAAGGGGGCCCAGACCAACACGGCGAATACCTTTCCATTAACGGTACTTGGTGAAACTCCATCATAATGATTATTTTAAATGTAATTACTTGTACTGTTTTATATATTTTAAATTTTAAATGTAACTACTTGTACTGTTTTACAATTTACAAGCTGTACCTAGTACCTGGTAGGTAGTTACCTACCTATATTTTGTTGTAACTTAATTTCTAGCCCTAGCGTAAACTGTGAAACTGGGAAAAAAAATAATAACAATGTACAGTGAGTCACAAAAATCTTGTCCACACCGGAACCCGATCAGCTAGGTTAAAATTTGAATACGATCAAATACACATAATAAAGATTTACTATATATATTTTGCCGGATAATTTTTTAAAATATTTGCTTGCGAATTTTTTTTGATAATGTAATTGAAGATTAATTAAATGAAAGGAAAAATAAAATATACTAATATAGGTAGGTACTAGTAAAACCAGTAGTAGTACCAGGCAAGTAAAATATTATCCCATATCCCATACGTATTATAAATGTGAAAGTTTGTATGTTTAGATATTTGGATGCTTATTTAGTCACTTAAAAAAGCCTGCAACGATTTTGATGAAATTTAGCACACAGGTAGATGATGACTTGGAAACATATTATAAATATGAAAGTTTGTATGTTTAGATGTTTGTAACTCAATCACGCCAAAACGGCTACACAGATTTGGATGAAATTTGGCACACAGGTAGATGATGACCTGGAATAACACATAGGATACTTTTTATCCCAAAAGTAAGTTATTCCCACGGGATTCACGAAAAACTTAAATAATACAGTGGGTTGCAGGGTGCAGCTAGTCTAGTAGGTATATAAAGGAAAACTTACGAGACAAACAGGTGTGTTTTCTGAACTGGAGATGTCCATCTGTGCACCGGCATACTCCATCCAAACATGCGCTGAACGATACTTTTAAAGTGCATTGTTCTGAGACTACGCATTCAGAGCCCAAAAGAGTTGCTGAAAAAAAAAAGACTTTAAAAATCTTTCCTAACTAAAACTATGACTAAAACTAGTAACTACTATGTATCGCCTATGGCCTATGCCTATGTATCACCTCTGTGGTCTAGTGGTCCGGTGTCGGAGTTGGCCACATGAGGTCCCGGGTTGAATAAAAAAAATGTGTTTTTTCAGTTTTCTGACTAAAACGATGTTGCCCGAGATTGGATAAAGTACCCGGTTGGCGATAAGTTTGCCACCTATCACATTGTGGGACCGAATATCTTTAGCTAATCGTGGGTGCACTGTTTGTACCTCTGCCTACCGTTTCGGGGATACGGACGTGAAGATGTTTTTTAAGACTAAAACTATGAAGCTAATACCTACCCGCTTTGCTATATGTATATATAGACGATAAAAAACTTTATGGCTTATTATTTACACAATTAAAAAACTCATTGAATGACTATTTTCATTAAGATCAAGCTGTTTTTGAGTTATGACGGGACATACAGAGAGACGGTCAAAAATTTTCGAAATGGTAAAATGGAGTGAGTCTTCCAATATTTTACACGAAATTTGCTAAAAAAAGAATGAAGGTATAGACAGACACTACAGATTTGCATGTTAGTATCGATTACAAGCTATTAGGCTATATACCTATAATTGTTTTAATGCAATAATGGCTGCTGGATTTCGTTTTGTTGGTTTATTAATCATAGCTGTTTAAAATATTCAAAGATATTCTTCTGGATAGGTCACTCGTGTTGGTCCGGGCTCCTTTGAAGTTTTAAAAATAAATAATCTACCTTCTCGCTAGGTGTTGGTTCGGGCTCCTTTGAAAAATAGACCAACTGCCGTTCTGCCAGGCATGTC
>DWBA01000993.1:0-11511 GCA_018236825.1 Apodemia zela
ACTCGTTGTACCTCTGCCTACGTCTTCGGGGATACGGGCGTGAAGATACTTTTTATAAATAAAATGTATGCATACCTATAATAACGCTATAGTCATAAAGTAATGACTATTATTGTTAATGAGAAATTAATAGGTGTTGTTTAAAAGTCGAAACTTATACTTACGTACTTAACAACGTTTTACGGGTACTTTTACTAGCTACTTCAGGCGATGATATAATATAAAATTATTGTAGGGGTTAAAAATAAACATTGAGTACCAGTGTAAAATGAATATACTCGAATGCACCAAGATTAATTTTCTAATAATACTTATATCTCAAAAACTACTGAACCGATTTTGATGAAACTTGGACTGTTCCCTAAGTTGGAATATATCTGATGTAAATCAAAAAGAATGATCTCGATATGCCTTTGAGTTCCAGAGAAATTCGTGGACAAATATACAAACATAAACATACATACACTTACGAAATTTAACACGCTACGCCTAGGACGCCTAAATGGATCTTCATTCTCAAATATTATCCGATTTCAACAATATTACATACACGTATGTCAAACTGATAATCTCCTTTTTTCGTCGAAAATCGCAGACAGGCCGAATGGCAGACGATAAGCTTGTAATGCTTTCTGTATTACCTGCAAGTATCAGTAATCACATCCGTATTTAATAAAAGAAGGAAATTTATCCTTATATACCCACCACTTGTAAGTTGTACTACATATTTCTTATTTCTAATTATTATTTGTTTTTAGCCAAATATTATCCAGATAGATTTGCGTTACATCATTATAATAAACAAAGATATATAATCATTTTTTTACTCGGCACGTTCCTCTTGCCTAAGCATTCCCGAAAAAGTTTTTGGTCGGTTTTGAAACAACCGTAACAACATCTCGAATGTTTTGTGCCATTGCGAAACTTAGTGTTACGTATACTCTCGTAGTTAGGGGAGAGTTATCCACGGAATACAAAAAATAACACAAGACTGGAAGGAGTATGACTCTAATATATTAATTCTTTAACGCCACTACAAGACCTACCTCTTTTAACGAAAGTGTACAATGTATATTATTTATACTTGTATATTTTCGATTTTCAATTCACGTTAGAGATACCAAGGAACATTTACGTTATACTTTAAAGCTTGCGCACACGAAATACAGTCCGCATATCAAAATAGATTACTTACAATTGCTTCAAATAGTAAAAATTTTCTAAATAAGTAAGGACATAGAGAGACCTGCCCTTATAAAACTACGCTAAAATCCTCAGCAATCAAAGCTAACGCGCCGTGCATCCACGCAACACAAGGAAAAAAATTAAAGAGATAGGTACAGGCAGTATTCTCTTAACGTCTTTTACTGTTCTCAATTGGTATGTTCTCAAAAGATTTGCTCCTGCTATTATCCATAGTACACTATAGTATTTCTAGTCAAATATATATAATAGTGAAAATATCCGCACATCGTGTGCGTTGTCAATGGCAATTTCGCGGTACACATTTCTGTCATATGTGCATGAGAGTATACGGGGGGCGACTAGGTAATTTTTATACGTTATAACAAAACTATAATAGTCCTTGCCCCATGTGAAAAGATGACCTCTGCATTTGCGGGTATTACTAACTTTCAATTACAAGTAAGACTATTTACGTAATATGAGTACGAAAATTGTTTAGCTTAGACGAGAAAGATTTTTTAGATGAATATCGTTGCGCATTTAGTCGATGGTTATGTTCTACAATGGCCCGGGTTTGGTACTACCGCCTTTCCTATTCCCGCTGTAATAGCGTTAGTTCTTGTCTCTGTCGTGTTCCGGTTTGGGGAGTAATGTAGGCGATAAAAGTATGCATGTGGCATTAGGACCCAGCCACAAGGATGGCAACGCATCATTGACATCTTTGGTGTCTATAGACGATGATTGCCATCTGCTTGTTTGCTATTTTATTAATGCTCGGCTCGTAAGAGATTATGACGCAAATTAGTCATCATGCTACTGTTACATAACAACGTAACTTTTGAAACATATTATTTAGTAACGATAATGTATGCTTCTGTGTTTAATTAATGTTGAAATGTCCTATTAGTGATTCCAGCGGGAGCACTTCAAACGGACAGCGGTTTGCATACCTTGGCTGTCTCGGGTGCCGCCGGCGGAGGAGCTATAGTGCAATACGCAACGAATCAAGATGGCCAGTTTTATGTCCCGGGTGAGTAACGTATTCTTTGAACAATAAAAGTTTTATAAGAAATACAATTAGTGCTATAATTTTTAGAGGAAACGAGCAAATCGTACTATATTTACAGGACCAATTTTAGAGGATCAAACGCGAAAACGCGAACTGAGACTACTTAAGAATAGAGAAGCTGCCCGGGAATGTCGACGAAAGAAAAAAGAATACATAAAGTGTCTAGAAAATAGGGTTGCCGTGTTGGAAAATCAAAATAAAGCCCTTATAGAAGAACTCAAAACTCTCAAAGAACTGTACTGCCAGCAAAAAACAGAATGAGGTCCAGCCGGCTAACCAGGTGTGCCACTGCCCTGCCGGTTAGAGTCATAAGTCTCATGGAGTTGAAAATGTTGAAAGTACTGTTTTACGAGTACATACAATCTATATTGTCCCGGCTGAAGTGCCTCTCATGGCGCATTTGACCAATTGGGAAAAAGTGACAAGTCAGTATGACAAGATTTTAGTTCGAATATATCTACAGGTTATATAAAATATATTTTTCTGAATCTGAGATAAATAAATTTAACATAACAGAAGTTGGTCAACCTGACCCCAACTATGTGCGGCAGTCAATTATTTTATCCATTGTTAGATTTGATACATTAAATTGTTGGACTATTGTTTTAAGATAATATGTTGTTGATGTATGTTTAAGTTGGTCATGTTTATTTAGAGATACAAATATGTATTACCTAAAATAATTTTGACATTAGGTATTTACCCATATTGTTGCCAACATACAATATTACGTAATATAATATTGTATCAATATTTTTCGCGCAATGTCTGTTACCACACTCTTGTTTAATTTTATACATTAAACGTTAGCAAATAATAATGTATAAATTAATAGTGACAAAGAAATATCCATATTCACTTCTAAAATTAATATCAGATGTAATAAAATTATTGATAACGGTAATTTTTTAAATGGATGTGGTTGCGAATATCCATAATATTACGATGACTATAAAAATGCTTTTATTCAGTTGTTTATTACGTAGAAACAGAATTGTCGCTGTGTGACGTGTACATACTTTTTGCTAACCAAAATATTGTTACATGATTAATACCACAGTTTAACAAAATTATGTCGTTAAATTGTGATAATACTGTTTGATTGATTTCACTTGTTGTAAGAATTTTTTAATAGAATTAATATGAATTTTGAAATGGATATTGGTCAGGGAAAACGGTTATAGCGATTTTAGAAAACTTGTTTTACTTTTATTATAGTTATTTATAACGAAATTTCCTTACTTTTTGAAGTGACTTAATGGTCCAATATTGTAGAACTTTGTGCCATTTACTCTAAATATTCAAAAAGAACTTAGTAGCTGCCACAGCTATTACAAGATATCATTTTGTGTTATTCTTAAAAGATCATCCAATAGAAATGATTTCAAAATACAGAAAGTAAGATATTTTTAAATATTTTCATGGCAGAGGTTTTGTTAATATCCCCGGGGCATCGAATGGTGTTTTAATGGTAAGCCAAAGTTATTATTTAGTTTTTGTGCAATAGCCTTATTGCAAATGTACAGTTTTAGTGAAGTACCAATTTTCAAAAAATCCTTAAATATAACATCAAAAGGTTTATATGTAAATTATGTAAAATATTAATATATGTATAGTGTATTTTATAAAGTTCGTATTATTTTGTATATACACAATATTATACTTGTCAGAAATAGGTTGCATATCAACAAATAAGATTTAGTTTTTCAGATTATATGAGAGAAAAAGTATATTGTAATTTTTACCATAACTTGGTAATACTTTTTTATTTTAAAAATTAACTATGTATTTTTCGTGGATGGTAATTTTAATAGATGAAGTTAAAGTTAAGATTTTTATAAGTAATCAGTCATTTGTCACGATTGATAGAAAATAGATTTGCTATTATTTGTTCATTAGGTATACACTCTATATTAGGAAGTGCTTAATTGAGAACACGGATGAACATAATTTAAAAAAAAATCTACTTAAACCAATTTCTGATGTTTTTGCAATGTGTAAAATTATTAAAAAAGACAATATATTTTTCTCCTTCTCCAATTTATTTTCCTCTATCACTAATGCACTTTTTACGTTATGTTCCCGCCACAATTGAGCATGCATCCGAAAAAATTGGAGTATCAGATATAAATCCTCGTTTCCCAGTCGGTTAGCGTGTGTTAGCTTGCCCACTGTAATGTTATATAAAATTCCTTTTTGCTATATTAATTTTACCCTGGGAATTATGAATTAAACACACTAGTTTTGATAAAACCTTAAAATATTAAATATACTTGAATTATAGAGATAGATATCATGAATGGTACATTTGTTAGACAAATATCTTGTTCGCCACTGATACTATTTTAAATTAAATTGGAAGTTCTACCATTAACATTTTTTTAGAAAAGTGTTTTTCTAAAAATTCGCTTTCAGTTAGAAAAGTGGAAAAGGAAGCGACTGAAGTTCCGATTTTGTCTATTGACTGGATAAAGTGGTGGCACTATAGTTCCTTTTAACTCTAATGATATTGAATTGGAAGAAAAATGACATTGACATGAGCCATTTTATGCTGTCACGCTCATATCCCAGAGCTGCAATTTATCACGATAAGCTAACGCTATGAAGTCTAATGGTATGACAGGTGGCCAACCTATCGACAAATCGGGAAAAAATGTATATAAATCAAGACAAAATAGAGCTTAATAGCTAGTCCGGTTTGCACCCTAGGCTTCATGCGTTTACACATAGGCTGGTACCACTAGACCAATGTGTTGACATAATTACATAAAGTCCTTACTTATAAAATTAACGTAAAATGAAAATATACACTTATATATTAATTAATGAATCAAAATGGCAGAAATGTATAAATAATTATGGTGCTCCATTGTTCAAATTTATACACTGGCGTTATTATATAGAAAATGAAATGAAAAGAAAATATGTGGGAACTAGAATCAGTAAAAATCTGTAAAGGTGATTTAGACACTGCCTTAGCGAAATTGATCTTTTCCCTTAAAAAAAAATTGTAACACGTCGGAGCAAATTTCAAAGAGTAGGCTGGTCGGATGGATGCATTCCTATCGCAAATCCTCTAATTTAACGATATGTTGTGCAGTCTAGTGTCATCCTGAAGCAGCAGTAGCAATAGTCCAGTCTCAGTTATTAAAGGCTAGTTTTCAATAATGGCTTGCAATTGTTGACAATACAGAACTATCCTAATCTTGTCGCCATGTCTAAGAACCCCAAAGTAAGCAAATTATTTGCTTGTGATATGGGTGTTAGTCAACGATACTAATGCATAGAATTACATATATAAATACTTTTATATATTTAATAATCAATTCGTGTAATTTGTCCCGGAATATTTATTTATTTACCTACTTACAATCTAACAATAATATTAACCACATGTACGTGCGGAATATCGAGCGGTAAAATACAAAGTAAGTAATCGTAAGATAATAGGAAATAAAACTAAAGCAAAAAACAGTAAACCAGTTGACCCCTCCCTGTAACGTCCCGCTAAGTTGAGGTATTTTAAGCTCAAAGAAAAATATAATATCAGCTAGTAAAAAGGATGGGAAAATGGGAAAATGCCGAAAAATTTTCAAAAAAACTTTTATCCAAAATTTTCGTCATTGATAAATCCCGAACGAATCAACTGATTTTGATCTTATTTAAGACATTTGACGCAGTTTTTTAAGTATAAGAGCTGATTTATTTTTTATGTTAGATTTTGAAATCAATCGGTAACTTAGTCTGAAAGTTATTTTAAAAATTTGAACTAAGTTTGCAGTAAATAACATATTTTTTTGATTAGCACTAAAACGGTCAAAATTCTAGTGACATGTCTTTCAAGTGTAAAATGGAAAAACATATTCACTTAGAACCAAGGCGGTATTATAAGATACTTACATCCAGCTACTAGTGTTCAAGTGTGGATGGTAAGAAGATCTTTATAAATATAATACCGTTTTGATCTTTAGTGAATAATATGTCATTTCCATTTTACAATATTTAAAAGACGTGTCACTAGACTTTTGACCGTTTTTGTGCTAATCAAAGACATAATAGTATTGATCCGGTTGCTAACTAAATTATCATAATTTTAATATTTGAAAAGTTGTAACTTTTGAAATCCTGACTTGATTTTGATTTTTGAAACGGCAGTTAATGGAACTTTTTAAGTAATAAAATATTGTAGAAGGTCAAAAAATGATTGCTTGAAAAATCTCGAAGTTATATCTAAAAATCATTTTTTTAAATGTTTCGTCAATGGAACGGATAAACTGATTTTGATAAAATTTGAAGTAATGGACGCAGTTTTTTAAGGAAAAGAGCTAATTTGATTGTGTTCTCAATTGGTGCATTAATCTGGAAGTTATTTAAAAAAAGTATCAAACTTCAATTTTTTTTGAGGATTTTTCAAAATTTCGTATATCACTTTATACTTAGATAATTATCTAATCTATAATATATATAATTATCTTCATTTAATTATAATTAAATGAAGATTAATGTTGCAATTTTCAATAATTCATTTCACGTAATAAAAACGAGAAAATCATAAAAAACTTTTAAATTTTCCGGTCTTCCTATTCCGTCGTTGAAATACGATATCTTGAAAAAAAACACTGTTTAATCATATGTTTTTAGGATTTACTATTCCCAATAACTGTCTAACTCTGTATTGTTTAATTTACAATTAATAGAAAACTAAACTAGTCAAAGTCAAAGTCAAAATTGTTTTATTCAAATAAACCTTTACAGGTACTTTTGACGGGTCGACAGTAAAATAGCTACTACCGGATCGGAACGCGACGTCACACTGAGAAGATCCGGCGGAAGAAACTCAGCGGGCTTGTCTTTTATTTTTCATTACATTACAATACTATTACAATTTTTAATCAAATACAATAATAATCAGAGATTGGTATGAGGAGCAATAATTCCCAGGCTTTTTTGTCCTCTAAATAATCTGAAATTTTATAATACCCTTTTTTACATAGTTGTGTCTTAATATTTTTGTTTAATTTATTTATCGGTAAATCTCTTATACCTTCGGGAATCTTATTGTAAAAGCGTATACACTGCGTATTTTCACACAATAGTATTTTCCTTGTCAGCATAAATAATGAAATAGACATATTTTATACTATCAAATGTGCACGTGCAGTTTGTTCTTATTTTCATCTCTTTCTTGCCTCTCACGCATACACGCGTGTCTTCCTCCTCATTTTTTTATATGATGAAACACGGTTTTACTTCACGCAATCAATCGCCTTCGGTTATTAAAAAAAATGGAGTGATAAGCAGCAATGTTAAAAGATATGAAAGGATTACCTTTGGTATTAACATTTCATATTAATTTAAGATATCATTTGAATCATTGATTAAAATATAAGCGATTTGAGCAATATAAAAGAGTGCTAGGAAAATAAGCGGCACAATCAACGTAGAATCAAATATGCGTGCTGTGATCCTCCTCCTAGCGCTCGGCCTTGCCGTGGCTGCAGGTTTGTTCGCTTTGTTTTCATATTACTATTTGACTAACTCCTGGTTCAAGGGCTCACCACTTATCAATTCAACTGACACACCGGTGAGTTGTGAAGAACGGGTTAGCTCCGCTGACTGAAGGAACACCGGCGTGACAGTACAATTTTTTTTAATATGTATTTCATAAATTATCATAATACAAGCTACCTGCCCCGGCTTCGCATAATACATATAAGTCTTCCTCTTGAATCACTCTATTCAAAAAATCACATTAAAATCCGTTGCTAGTACCCATTAAAAATCTAAGCATACAAAGGGACAGAGAGACAGTGGAAAGCGACTGTGTTTTATACTATATAGTTATGATATACCAGGAATCCATACTAATATTATAAGTGGGAAAGTGTATGTGTGTGTGTGTGTGTGTGTGTGTATGTGTGTGTCTTCCCTAAAATGGGGAGTGGAAGTTTGTATTAAGCATTCCGCAATTTACAAGGTATTAAGCTAAAAATTACCAATTTTTATGACTAACAATTAAATCGTGTATATTTTTTTTGGAAATCTGTCCCCAACCCCTTAAAATTGGGGGTGAAATTTTATATGGGACTTATCGCAGTTTTCAAGGTAGGAAACTAAAAATTGGTACACTCTTTGTTACCAACGAAAAATACCTACCTTATTTTTTGGAAATCTTCTCCCAGCCCCTAATAATTTAACGCGAGCGAAGCCGCGGGAAAAAGCTAGTATTTAGTAATTTTTATTACTCTGTTTAGTTTTTTTTCATACCCTTAGTAAAAAGAGATGTGAGATGAGTGGGGCTTACTCCTGTGTCAACTTTCTCAACGATAATATTACAAAAAGAACATACTCGTAAATTGTGATATTCATTCAATAAAGTGCCTATAAAGGTTGTATCCTAAGAGTGCGTGTTAGCCAGACCTTCATCATTTTATTAAACTTGAAAGTTTTTCAGCGCATATTCTCCAACCCAGGTAAGAACAATCAGGCATTAAGAAATTTGGACGATGGTTACTTTGGCAGCTAATAAGTAACAAAGGTATAAAAAAATAGTACCTAAAGAGGTAGACATATAGCATCGTAGACTTTTTTGTAGATCTTTTTAAGATATATAATTCCGTCGTACATTATTTTGATCTATCTCGTAAAGTTTAGCCAGCATTAGAAATGTAAGCGCAAAACTTAAGGGGTGTCTGGCAGGGGGTTACAACCATGCTAAGTGTCCGGCAATGAGTGACGACATTTCTAATACCATACCAAAAAAACTGACCTTAATACTTTAACAAAATTAGGGTTACACACTTTGGTTACCTGTTAGCTGCCAAAGTAACCATCGTCAAAATTTCATAATCCCTGATCGTTCTTACCTGGGTTGGAAACTATGCGCTGGTAAACTTTCAGGTTTAATAAAATGATGAAGGTCTGGCTAACGCGGGCTCTTAGGTACTCTATAAGGGATACATTTGTGAAATATTAAGCTTTAAAGTTTTTTTATCAATGCTTTAAGTTAGTTTTGGTTAGAGCCTCATATCTTTTGATATTCTAGAGGTTTATATAAAACAGAACAAAAAAATTCTTCTAATAAGAAATTTATCAACTCAAAACAAAGTACGCATCTGAAATCTCACGTAAAAACACAAAATGACAACCTCTGCGAAGAGTAGGAATATTTTTATACATCTCCAAAATCCCGCGTCACTTTTTATGGACGCAACGCCCCCCTATTAGCTTTCAAAGCTGTAAAAATTTCCGACCCCTCACTGTTTAGAACAACTCGACTTCAAAGATGTTTAATAATTTCAAGGCATGCCCTATTTTCTTTACATAAAATTTGCATGACGCGTCTTTCCTTTTATAAAATTTGCAACAAGTTGACTTAGATACTTTTGGTACTTTCACGAAAATACATAAGTATTCTAATTTAAAAAGCATTGTTATAATGAAAAAAAAATGTAGAACAACTGAGCTTTCTTTTTAATTAATATCAACTTTTAATGAAACAAAATATTAACACGATAAGTTTGTAACTCTTAAAACCCTGCACATTAGACAAACAAAACGGCGCTAACTATTGCGAAGAGTTTTGGTATTTAGAGCCTTTACTATTAAAATTGATCTAGTTAATTGGCATTATTATCCGTAATTGTATAAAACTATAAAACGTGCAATAATTATATTTACATACATATATAAATATGGCTTAAAAGATTTCGAGGAATAATAAAGGAGGAATGTGGGGTTTACAGGCGTGATAAATAAATCTAGGTAGGATTCATATCTGGGAAAATTTGTTTTTTTCGTATCTTCAGGCAAAAATATTTTCCTGCCCAATATGGTTCGTAATTTTGCCCTAGCTTTTGGTGTTTGAATAGACTTGAGGTTAATGCATTGGCCTGATGCACCGAAGGTTGCGAGTTCTAATCAAAACTATGGACTTTATTATTTTCGTTTGTCAGTTTTTTGTTCTTTCTTGGGAAATCTTTTGTTAGTTTTTGTACAGAAAATGTTTCAAATAATAATGAACTTTTTCCCTAAAATATAGTGAGATGGTACATATTATATTACTCATCGCCTCTGTGGTCTAGCGGTCTGGTGTTGGTGGTTATCAATGAGGTTCCGGGTTCCAAATGTGTTTTTTCAGTTTTCTGATAAAAACAACGTTGCCCAGGATTGCATAAGTGCCCAGTTGGAGATTGGCTTGCCACCTATTACATCGTGCGACCAAGTATTTTCGGCTAATCGTGGGTGCACTGGTGAAAATATTTTTTTCATATTTATTCAATATGTGATTTAAATCTACTTTTATTCTCCGAACCGCGATTTAAAAAAAAACATATGACGCTCGGTCGTCCAGGTACTTTACAATTATTTATCTAACCCATATTATGGTAATTGATGAATGGTTCCCGTAAACGTTTATTTTTACTAAAATTGTTTTTGATGACGAATTCAAAAAATATTCATAAAAGACGTTCAAATAAAAGCCAGTGCAAAGTAATTTAGTAGAAAATAAGGGTGAATCGTGAAATCGGGGGAGACTACATTTTAAGCTGTACATACCATCCAAATAGGCGAATAACTTCGAACGTCGCATGCATTAGGGCAAAGGGATTCTTTAGGTTAATTGCCGAATATTATGGATATTACACGTTATAATAATTCAGTTTATGTTATTGATGTTTTTGTGCTGTCAGCAGCAATAGGACGCTTAGTTATGGATATGCTGTCTCAGGCTTATCTCACGCTTGGTTTGCTCAGTGGGGACACGCTCCATATCTTTAGTGTCGTCGATATCACAGCGTATGTATTTGACTTGTAATTTACGATACAATGTCATATACATAAAGATTGAATTAGATTCATAAATTAAAGAAAAAATTGTATTGTGTCTAATAAAAACCATATCTGACCCGAAAGAGGCTTTGATATTTTCAAAAAAAAAACAATGAAAAAAATTTCTTTATATAAATTTAAATTAATTATAGTATTTTAAAATTAAAATGATCCAGTTTAATACCAAAATTAAGTAGTTTTCCCTAAATTTAAGCAAATATTTAAAAAATGTGCTATGTGAGTCACTATCATCGTGACTACTAGGTAGGGTTCTGCATTATCTCGCCCGGATCTGTTAGCACCGCCTTATCTATTCCTGCTGCAATAGCGTCAGTTCTTGTCACTGTCGTATTCCGGTTTGGTAGGTAAGGTAGCCAGTAAACTTATGCATTGGCATTAAGATCAGAATGTTAGTAAATAGTAAC